>JAAGNO010005461.1:0-33915 GCA_033439905.1 Ceryle rudis | reverse complement strand
AACCTAGCCAGTGTCGGCTGCCCCGTGTCCGGGCCCGCCACGCCCCGGCCTGGCCGAGGAAGGACCGCGGGCCGCCCGCCGCCGTCGGAACCCCGTCGGGAGCAGGGCGTCAGCTCGCGGCTCTTACACAAGGCCCGCCAGTGCTCCGACATCCGAAACGGAGAATAAAGGTGACTTCGTTTCCAACAGTTCCCCTCTTGTCTTTGAAACTTTCTGATTTTTACACCCTTGTGGATTGGTTTGGGTTTTGTTTGGTTTAGGGTGTTTTTTTTGGTTTAAAGTTTTTTTGTTGGGGTTTTTTTTTTTAATTGCATACTTGGTCACCTGTTTCAGCTCTTGCCTTTTTAAGCAAGTTTTGCGAGATATCATCTCTGTAACTTCTGGAGGAACACGAAGTCTTTCTGTAGACAGGCTATTTGTTAATTCAGTGCTAGCAGGATTAAATTCTGGGTTAATGCTGTGTAAACACCGTTGGTGCCCTTGATATCTTGCCCGTACTGTGGAATGGTGTAGTTTATGCTGACGTTGACCCTGCTGTGCATGCTGGCAAGGTGTTTTTAATACAGATAAAAAACAAGGCAGCTTCATAAGTAGCCCTAAGTAGAACATAGGTTTCTCATAGTGAATTTTACAATGCATGCTTAAATCTTTATTTTGGATGCTGGCTCTAAAAATAGAATCATATGATTATGACTCTGGTAGCTTCAGTCAGTAAACCATATTTCTGTGGATGTTTATCATATTTGTGTCTTTTTTTTTTTTTTGTGAATGCTCTGTGCACTTTCATAAATGGTGCTTCCTGTGTGCTAGAAATGATGAAATGTGTGCTTTGTATAGTATAGTTTCCTTTTTTTTTTCCCTCTGTGAAATGCGTGCTTTGTACAATTTACTTTCTTCCTTAGGAAGTATTTTATTTAATATTAAATGGGAATTTAATGTATATTTGTCAGTCAAATCTGTTTGATATGCACATATTGAAATACAAGTGTCTTTATATTTGCCAAGAGACATTCTTAGATAGAATTACATTGATGGTTGCAAAATGACTCACATGTTTGTGCTATGTGACAGTTTGAACCTGCTTGGAACCAGTTTAACACTATTTCCCTTCCTACCCTCCCCAGCCATCTGCTAACCTATGCTGGTTGCAGTAGTACCTGTTGCCTTTGTACCTGTAGTAGAACTTCATATACTGATCAGGTTGGAATAAACTGTAGCAGGTCTTACTAGGCTAAAGATAGGGATGAGCTAAATAGGCTGAACATGGCACCTAAGTCCTGTGGAAAAGTGCAGAGTTGTCTTAGAAACACTATTACTCTACATTATAATTACTGTCACCAGTTTAGGCTTCAGGGCAGTGAATTTAGCCTGTTGAGAACTGTTGCTGTGTTACTGTATGAATCACAGAAAGGTCAGGAGGCTCTAATTTGTGGTTTTCCACCTACTCTTTGAAGTTGGAATTTATTGTGTGTGTTTGCAACCTGGCTGATGCCTGTTAGTCGCAAGATTATTTGTGGCATATTATATGCAGTAAGACTCTGAATACGTTTGGTTGTAGGAAGAGAAGGAAACAGTGGACCTTGTGTGCTTAACATGAGGTGTTTTGCTTCTTAGTTTAACTTCACAAGGTGGGATAAAATATGTTAAAAGTTTAGGCCTAGATGAACCACTTCCAACCCTATGGTGTTCTGATGTCATACCTCTAGGTCTCCCTTATAGGATGTTAAAAAAATCAAAGTTCTGCTTTCTGTTGGTAGTGATTTGAAGATGAATCACTGAATTTCTTATCTTTTTTTCCTGTTTGATTAAAAAAAAAAAAAAGCCCAGAATCTTCATAAAGGTATAATATTTCTGCTTGGCTGCTTTGCAAATGTCTGAATTATAAAACTCATCCTTATCACAATATTCTCTGAAATAATATATAATTCAGAACCGTAGCTGACATTTCTTTAATCTATTTCTCATATGGATCCAAATGTTAGTACAAACATTGTGATATGTACTTACATATAAAGCAGTAAAGGAAAAAGTTGCATCCAGATTATATACTTCTGTGGTTACACCTCCTTGATTACTCACAGGTTTATGCAGCCTGTGTAAACCCTGTAGAGTATAAAAAATGAAAGTGAAACTCAAATCTCTTTTTGAATTAAGAATTGGGAGTACCAGTTAAAATTTAATCTGAACCTGAGATCTTGTATTTGCTATGGTCCCAACAGCTGAAAACATGACTTGCACATAGTTACTTGAAGAGTAGCTGCTTCAGCTGTCTGATGTCACAAACTGGGGGGGGGGGGGGCAAATGTGGAGCTTATCAGATATAAAGTCTGTAATCTGATTTGCATATTTCTTTTACACAGTTTGCAGTGATGCAAACCAGTTCCCTGGTTGGGATGCATGTGTAGAATGTGGTGAGATATTGCTCTTCTGTGAAGACAAGAATAGTGCAGTTACTTAAGTAATTTAGGACTTAGTGGGACTTCTCATGTAAGTAAAATGATTTGCCTCAAAGATTGGCATTTAAATCTGTTATCATTGCCTTGAGATTACGCCAACTTTGGCTAGTAAAATTTCTACCTTATAAAGCACTAATCTGGTTGTGAAAGAAGACGACTGATTCTCAGTTGTATAAATTGATACTCTGTGTGTTTATGTGTGGAAAAAGCAGATTGCATCAAAATTGTTTGTTTAAATAGGCTTGTGTCATACTCTTTTATGGTCTTTAGATCAAAAACAGGCTGCTGTTTCAGTTTTCCCTCTTACTTTTTACATAGAAACTTTGTGTATAGATTTTTTAATTTTTTTTTTTTTTTAGAATATAACCTGTAAATGAGCCTATTAGTATAATATGAACCTTTAATACTTACCTGTAGATGACTCAAACCTGGAAAACACATGTCTTTTTGTGCTTTCTACTTCAGTCTGCAAATCACAGAGGTTTTGGAGCTGCTGAGGAACACAATTTCTGTTCCTGACAGTTATTTTGTGGGCTTGTCAGGTGTACGCTTAGTATACAATGACATCTGTTTTGCTGTAAGGTTTGGGAAAAATGCAACTGAACTGTTTTGGATTAGAATGACAGGACCCAAAGTTAAAGTGAGGATGAAAACATCTCAGTGGGACTTTGCTGAAGTATTTTAGTATCTATTGCATATAAATATTGTTTTACATCGTTTTTATTTTTTTCCCCCTCACTTTTATCAGAGAAATAGAACCTTTCCTTCTGGATGCACAAGGGATGTGTGTGTATACTGTACATGTGTTTGAAATAGTCTTGCTGAGCATGATTCGTTGTTGTTCACGGAATTTGTCAAACTGAGTTTTAGACCGATCATACTTCTGTCCTGTGTGCTATGAAAATGAAGTTAGATTGCTAGGAATTAAGGAGAGTACTTCATGCAGCTTCATAAGTGAAGGCAATTTTTAACTGTAGCAGAGCAGCCAATTTTCTAGGACAATTTAGGATGTCCACTTGATACAATAGTACACTTCCTAAAAATAGGTCTATTGTAATTGTGGAGTGAGAAATTGGATACATGATACTTTTAGAATAGGGAATTGGCTTTTTTTTTTTCCCCAAATCTTTGGAGACCCTGTAGTTTGTTTGCAGCTCTATTGTTTCTGCACAGAATTTTCACTTCCTAATCAAGTGTTTTAGGCTGGGTGGGTTTTGTGGTGTGGTGGTGCTTTTTTTTATGTAGCTGAACATTAAATCAGAACCCAGTAGACCAGCACAATGAATGACAGTTTAGTTATCCTTTTTGCAGTTGACTGGTAGAGTTTTGAAGTTCAAAACCTTTGATGGTTTTCTTAAAGAAGGAATTAAAAGGGAAGTGGAATTAAAATTTCAAGAGTCACTGCAATGTCGTATTACCTGACTTCATACAAGTAGTCTTAGGTTTGGGGTTTTTTTTTGTTTTGCAGCAATTTAAGTCTAATTTGTTTTTCCTCAATAACTGAATTAGTAATTTATCCTGAAGAGCCACCACTTATACAACGAACATGCATCTATGTGATTAACCCCTTGGCATCCATCAGGATGCACGAAGTTCTGACTATTGTTTTATTTAGTAATGGTGATATTTCATCCTTTGTGAGCTGATATTCTGAAAATGTTACAGTTCCCTTCTTTTACATTTTCCTAATGTAATCTTGAGGCAAAATGATTAGCTCCTTTCTGGAAGTAATTATTTTTGGTTGTCTTATTGGATTAAGAAAAATAAGTGATAGTTGCAAAACCTGTCTCCCCCACCTACGTAAAGAAGCTGTAAATGTGGGAGCAATGTGGCATCTAGTTCTGCTTTTTGGGCATAGTGACATCTTTGTGTTCAGTACGTTTCTGTGTTCTTTACTCATTCTGCTTCTTAATTAAACAGTATTTTGTGTAATAGAACTGCTGTTAGCAAATGTCAAGAGAAGTAACCAGCCAAACATTTTGTGTCTGGTTATATGTAACAACTCTGACAGATCAATTGGATCTCTTTTGTAGTGTTTCTTTGTAGTTAAAGCTTACTTGTTCAGGCTTCTTCGGTTTCTTTTTTAATCGTACGTGAAGAAATGAAAACAGTATTCTTTGTTGCTTTATACCCAGTAATATGGGAGTAGAAAAATACACAGTTCATAGGATTGAAGGATAATGGAATGGAAGTTATTAAAGGTTAAACTTTATTTCACACCCTCTGCTCCACTGTGAAATGAGCCAGTGGTGTTGCTGTGTAGCTGGTATTTTCCTTTCCCTGATGTGTACTGGCCTGAAAAACATAACACTTTTGGAGGCAAACTCCTTTAGTGTTTGGTCATTGCATCAAACACTGCCTGCTATTAAACAGTAAGTGAAGACTAAGGGAGATAACTAGGCGTGAGTTTTGGGACGTCTCTCTCATGACCATATAAAATACCTCTGATTTGCCTGTTGAGTCTAACAGGCTCTTTTCAAGGCCTCTGCTTTTCCTTGGAGAGTCTGCTTATGAAATGTACATGTTGTCATGATTATTACTTCATTTATCTTGAAATAGCTTCCAGACTTTCACTCTTGTGTCCTTCCCATACAGTGAATTTAGATTCCTGTGGTAGGAGAGTGGTTTATAGTGTACTTTGTTTCTTTCTGTGTTTGAAATAAGGAAAACACGTTGAAATGAGCATTAGTGAAAATGCTCCTGTCAAATGTAAAAATTCCTATCTTTAAATCATTGGGGAAAAGGAAAGTGGAAAGAAGTGCTGTAGAGTGGGATGTTGTTCTTGTTTTGTGGTTGGTTTTGTTGTGTTTTTTTTTTGGTTGGTTGGGTTTCTTTTTGTGTGTGTCTGGTTTTTGTTTGTTGTTGGTTTTTATGAAAACTGGTAATTATCAGTTTGCCAGAGCCCTGTAGCTGTTCCACTGCATCTTCAAGGAAAACTGGAGGAAGAAAGTTGGGAAAAAAAATCTTGTGAGAAAAAAGCAAGGGGTCTTGATACATGTATATTTAAGGACACTAATTCCTTTTGACAAGATTACTAGGTGTGGGTGATCCTGAAAGTTCAGAGAGAATTTTAAGTTAAGGAACAGAGATGTGGGGAAGTTTAAAAAAAGAAGGGGGGGGGGAAGTACTTGAGCAGTTTAGTCCAGATCCTGTGTGAAGTGCACTTCATGCAAGCATGTTTTATTAAGGGTTCTGTATTTTAGTTCTCAAGTAGTCAGTTCTCCTTCTGGTAGTTCTGTGAGGAATAAAAGTTTTACAGAGGAGCATGAAGTATTTGAAACAAACCAGATACAATATTAAACTAAACTGCTCGGTGTCACAGGAGTCAAGTTCAGAAACCAAATTCAGGAATCAAGACAGTTTGTTTTGATTGTTAGGTCAGTAACTGCTAATGTTTGCCCCTTTAAAATTACCTTGTCTCTGTTACTTTCAAGTAGGAGTCCTTCAGAGACGTTTTCTTCCTAATCTTTTCCCTTGGCAGTTCCAGTGTAGACTCTGCAGTGTGTGCTGCCCTGCATACCGAATAAGCACTGTGAGATCTGGCATTCTTCGCGGAACAAGCCTTGATGCTCTGCCGATGTATATTTAGCCACAAATCAATCCAGCCTCTACTAAAACTTCAACAGAAGCAATGGATAGGCTTCTGAAAAATTGTTTTATAAAAATCTAGAAATGTTTTCATGTCTTGTATGCTTTATCTAACTGCTTCTTGAAGGACAGTGCATGAGTAAGGTTTCTTATGAATATTTAAGCATAGTTGGAGCAGTAATAGAAAGTGTACTTCCCAGTTAGCAGTAATTTACAGTTGTGTGACATGTAAAATGCTGCACCAGAACTTTATGTAGGTTTTGATAGTGCAAATTAAGTTTTAAGACTTTAAGCATATTCCTTTATTCAATCTGAACTTGAAAATAGCAAGCATTTCTTCCAGAGTTAGTCCTCGTGGATCTGTACTTTCTTAAGGTAGTAAATATAAAGGATAGCAGTGGGACACACTACCAGCAAAGCTCAGTGGCTAGAGCAGTTGTTCAGCCTTACTGGAAGCTATTAGAATTTGACTTTACTTGAACGTTGGGGTTTGGTTTTTTTCTTTTTATTAGCTTCTAGGTTGTGTCCTGTCTCTTCTTTCAAGTGCCCCAGCTGAAAAGTGTAACAAATATAACAAGGCTGCTTGTGACAGTTGTGGTGTTTTGGAGACTATTTTTAAAAGGAGAGAGAATTAAATGCATGTGGATATGGAAATGCTGAATTTAATGGATAGTACATTTTGAGCTGAAAGAATAGGATCCTTGGTTTCGTGGTATCTGGCATAAGCATGAAGTTTGGGTATTTGTAGAGT
Source organism: Ceryle rudis (assembly GCA_033439905.1). Classification (NCBI taxonomy): domain Eukaryota; kingdom Metazoa; phylum Chordata; class Aves; order Coraciiformes; family Cerylidae; genus Ceryle; species Ceryle rudis. Next base: position 27,120 of record JAAGNO010005461.1, on the reverse strand, counting down.
TTTAGACTGAAAACTTCATTTGGTCATTTTCTTTGTAGTTAGTTTCAGCTGTCAATCTTCTTTTGCTCTCTGTCTTCGGGTTTGAGTTTTGTCTCATTAAAGAGCAAGTCAGGTGGAGTCTAGCTTGGGTCATAGATGAAATGGAAGCATTGAAAAATATTGCTGACTCATCCTGTGCTTTGTTTGTAGATACATCCGATTATATGGGAGAAAATTTAGCAGAGAAGATCATGTGCTTTTTATCAAGTTGCTCTATGAGCTGGTAACAATTCCGAAACTGGAGATCAGCATGATGCAAGGATTTGCACGCCTGTTGATAAACCTTCTAAAGTACGTACTGATTTCTGCTGACTACTGAAACTTCTGTCTCTTAAGTACTTGATCACTTCACTTGCTTAATGTTGTTGCATACTTCAGTGTAACAGTATGCCCTGTTACAGGTTGCTTCACTTCCTGTACACATGATGTTGATTAAAGAGTTCTCATAAAAACACCTTGCCCCTCTCAGAGCTTTAGGAATATGAATGAATGTCAGGGATTGGGTTTTGGGTTTTTTTTTTGGAGGAAAAGAAAACATCTTGGAGAACCAAGTGTTAAAGGTTGAATCTCAAGTAGGGGAAGATGAAGACTGTCTCCCAACTTGATGATATTTAGTTAATTAGACTTTTCCTGAAGAACTTGGCAGCTTATGTTTGTGCAGAAGTGCTGCAGGTGGCTCACTTTCTTCTTGCCTGACCTTCCTGCAGCTTGTGCCAAATGATAAACACAAATCAGAGCAGTGATCTGGGGTTTTTTGAGGTGCAGTGTTGATGTAAATTTTTAATCCTGAAGAGCTCCTTTGTTTGTTGTTTTTGTTGTCTTTTTCTCCCCTATTAGGAAAAAAGAACTGCTTTCCAGGGACGATGTAGAGTTACCATGGAGACCACTTTATGAAATGTTGGAAAGGATATTATACTCCAAAACAGAACATCTTGGATTGAATTGGTTTCCCAAGTAAGTTTGCATTTTAAGGCTGTGGATAGTAATAAGTATATGTAATGCTTGAATGTATGTTGTACTTGCTTTTTATATGTGGAATCTGATACACAGTAAATATTTTGCTTATATTTTCATGACTTATATTTCAGTATTTGCATGCAAGATTGTATGAATATATAGATCCTTCTGCCATTGAATTGTGTTTATGATGTTCCTCTCTTTATGAATGTGACTGAGTTCAGTTCTAAATATGCTGGAACAGGAGTCTTCATCAAACTTATTTTAGGATTATAACCTGCAGTTTAACAAATTAAATGTTAATTTTTTAACAATTTTAATGCTAAATGTCTGCTGTTCTGTTTTCTAACATAAGAGTTCGGGGAAAACAAAAAACCACCAAAAAACCACAACAAACAAACAAACAAATGGTACTGTTCTTAAATATGTGCTGTAATCATTCCCAGTGTCTGTAATATAGCTGTGCAACAGTATACACACAAGAAAAGTTAAGTACCTTCTATAGAAAATACATACATTTATATAGTTCAAGTGATGTGATATGGACAAATCAATTTTTTCCCAGTTAATAATTTTAGAAATGTCCTGCTGATTTTAAACATGAAAACTTGTGTTGTTTGCTTTCTTTGTGCTGCCAATCCCTCCCCATCTGTCAAATTTCCAAAATCACTATTTTCCTAATAATTCTAATTAGAGAAGGCTCTGCTCTATTAATTAGAGATTACAAATGGTACTACATGGGTAACTCATGTTCATTTGAATTTAATCTTCATATAAAGAAATGCAGGTGAAAATGCATTTGATTTGCTTTAAACAATTTTCTGTCCAGGGACACTGAAGTGCTGCCACCGATTCCTTTTACTGAGTGGAAGATCCTGTTGCTGATAAGTGACATAAACAGAAAATATATCTAGCCTTGTAACTTGTTACAGAGCATTTTATACCAAATTTCTCTCATGGCTACATAGCTGGAAAAATATTTTTGCTAAATAGCATTATTTTGCCAGTTGTAGATATTGCTTGTGAGTGAAAGTCCAGATGAGCAGAGCCTTTTTTAGTTATTTTATGCCTCTGCCAGCACCTACTGAAGCCTTGCTCCGTGGGGCTGTTGCCAAGGCACTGTGTGACAAACTTGCATAGCGGGGAGGAGACTTTTCTGAGAGGGAAACAGTGGTTAGACTGGGAGGAAGATATGACTTGTGATGTTCGGTCTGAAATGTGTAGCTTTTATTAACTGTATTAGATATAGGACACTCCATCCTAATATGCAGTGCGATTTGTTCTCGTAAGGTGTTAATTTTTTTAATGTCCATTTTGTGGGGTATCTTTTTGGTGGAAATCAAGAGATACTTGTAAAAGGTGCTTGATTTGATTTATAGCTAGTAATTTACTGTTTTAATTTATATATATATATATTTTTTTTTTTTTTACATTCAGTTCATATCGACCAGGCTTGTCTTCACCTAAAACATTTGTGCTTAATGTATTACATAGGTGGTAAGAATGACTTTTTGTTCTGTTCAGCTCTGGCCGATGTGTAATCTTCTGCATGTTCTGTTAGATTGTAACACTTGTCACACAGGTGTCATTTTCTGCATAAATAATGTATTGGAAAGACTGTTAACATTACACCACTGTTTATGAGAATGTCGCACTGTATGTAAACCTTTCTAATTGGGGAACAAGACAGCGTGTGTAAAGTGGCTGAGAAAGTGGCTATACGCTAACTAATTTAACCAGATATTAGCTATTTCAGGGGTCAAATGGAAGGTCAGTTTTACATTTGAATAATTGCTGTGTCTGAACATTGAAAGTCAGTGCTGGTGTAGGAGTGCACGGTACCTGGTAAGCTCACCTCGCTATTAGAAATGATGAAATCATGGAAAGTGCTGCAGCACTTTTCCAGTAGGTACTGGAAAATACACTCAGCAAGAACCTTGTAGCTGTGAAGTGTGAAACCAGGTTTCTGTATCGGAAGAGTTCACTGAATTTTTGCAGTGAAAACTGTATCGGGAGTTCCAGTGTATATATAAATTCAGAAAACTGGTGAAAGTGGAAATGGTATTGTAGTAATTTTTGCTTTGTTTGGGGATTTTAGGAAGAGATTTTTAGTTCTAGTAATCCAGTGAGAGACTGTGATTTGGCTCCCTAGTTACTAAAATAATTTGTGAAACTACAGCTGGTTGCTCTTCTCATTGTCTTAATTGAAGCTCTGGTAGTGGAGTGTCTGCTGCATTAAGACTTGAATCTGTCCTGAAAAAGTGAAAATGGTGCTATTACAGCTTTTTGATAATGTAAGAGGCCTACAGTGTCAGTTTGTATGTTAACTCTTTTAACTGAACCATGTTTCTGTTTGAAAATGTAAAGGAAAAACCCGGATTTACAAATCAATATGATCATGTCCTTTCCAAAAGAAGAAAATAATCATGTAGTGACGAAACAATGAGTAGACATTAATAGTGTTGTTACTTGTCTTTTAATATATTAATGTGGCAAGACATAATAAGCTAATAATACTTCACGTAATAAGGAGGAACTAAAAGCAAACTGAGATGATAAATTTTCCTTTATCTCATTAAATACACTCTTATTTCAGTAATTAATAGATACACTGGGAGGTAAGTGGCTTTCTTATCCCTGTATTAAGAGGCTTTAATACCTTATTCAAATGATCAGTGTTAAATACCCGATTGGGGCAATTTTTAGCAATTCTGCAGTATGAAGAAAATTGGAACAGAAGCCACTGCTAAAAAGTTTGTGAGAGTTGGTTCAAAGTGATAATGATAACAGTAACCAGCAGTTTCTTGTTCTCCCCAGCTGTTACTGTCCTGCCCTTTTCTAACCACGAGTCATCAAATGGGACTCTTACACGATGTCTTCTGTAGCTGGTCTCTAGTGTAACAGTCTTAAATGGAAGCTTCCTTATGTACGGAATTGGTGGTGTGCTTTTCTTCCTAGCTTCCATTCTAAATTTGTGATCAGAAGACAGGAGGGGATGTCCCTTACAGTTTTTCTCTGTTACTCCCTTCTGCTAATGAGTGCTGAGATCTGACTGAAAACTTGTGAATTTGAAAGAATTGTTAATGTCTGGCATCAGTGTTTCTTAAAGTCCTCTCTTCTTCAGGTGCTCCTTAGTAATAGTTGACTTCCATGGAGTGTGATAGTATGGGGATAGCTGTCCTGTTTGTTTTGTCACACAAATATTTTTCATGTTAGTCTTTGATGTTCTTAAAGAATGTTGCTGGTTCATGCTTTATTTATCTACTTTTGGAATAACTGTTATCTCTTTCCTAACTTTTTCAAGAACAGTGTTCGCTTTAACCCAGAATCTTTATGAGCTTCTTGCAGAGTTTGATCTTATTTTTGTTTAATGAATTGTTTGCCATTCCTCTTCAAATTTAGGAAGCTGTCAGTCAGCTGATAATTTTCATTCTGGGAGAGGTCATGGATTTCCTTTGTGTGTTTTATGCAACAGTGACAGAATTTTGCATCTTGTAGAGTGCTGCTGGAACTGAATTAGCATTATGAGGGCTGGGTGGGTTTTTGCTGGCTTGCAGTGAGTGTTGAAGGGAAATAATGGTTTATCCATTTTGTATTTCTCCTGGCTTGTATGGGATCAGTTGATTTTGTGTAGGACTAGAGTGGGAGTGTGTGCATGCTCAGTATTTGTGTGTCTCAATTAATTGACCTAAACTGATCTTTGGTAAAATTCTAAAGATGATACTTTTGCATCATCATCTTCTGAGCAAAATAGCATTTAAAAAGATAGATTTTGATGATGAACTAAAGGTTGCAGTTTTTCTATTAAGAATACAGAAAGCACAACTAAAAGCTATAGGTAGATCTGTCAGAACTCTTTTCATTCTAAAAATTACAAGTGCAATTCAGTCTTGAGCTTGTCTAGTAATAAATAGAAGAATAATGTGACAATTTACTACCTTTATGGTTCCATTGATTGGTATCTCTCTCTACTCCCCCTCCCTTTTATTCTTTGAGTTTATTCAGAACTGTAGTTTTTAAGTGGTTTAATGGCATCCTGTGACAATTCCCATTAAAACAATTTCTCAAATAAGGTTTCTTGCTATGGATGAAAATGCTTTTAAAATCAACTGGTAATTGTGAGGGAAGCTAATGAAATAATCATTGATTTGCACATAGTTCACTTCTCTTTCTTAGAACCACTGGACAAATACTAAAACAAGATTGGAAAGGCCAGATATGGTGTTTGGAGCCTAATAATAACAACTTTCTGAAATTTGTTGTCTTTATCTTAGAAATATTTATGAAGTTCATAAACTTTTTTTTTTTCTCTTTGTGTTTTCAACTTCCCCAAGAAATTACCTTGCTCTGATGATTGTTGATGGATAAAATGCAGGGTACTAATTATAAGAAATTATAGTAATTCTTTGCTTAAACACAGTAAATGCTAGAGTGATATTTGAAAAATAGAACCAGGAGTTTAGCAGAGTGATTTCATTCGTTATGATTAGATCTGTGTAGAAGGCAATTACCTACTGCATGTTCACAGACTTCTAATTGCATAAACATTATCTTAAGCTCTTGAGGGAAAAATCAGCAAATGGTTCTTTATTTTATGCTATTATTGAAATCTGGTGATATACTATCCCTCATGTTTCCTTTCTTGTTTCAGTTCTGTAGAAAGTGTTCTGAAAACACTTGTGAAGAGCTGTAGACCGTAAGTGTTTTGTTGTGGTTTTTTTTTTTTTTTTTTTTAAGCCTGTATCTTTTAATATTACTTTACGAGGGGGAATAGAAGTTGGGGGGTTTGTTTGTTTGTTTTGGTGATTTTTTTTGTTGTGTTTTCTTTAAATAGAAACACCCAAAACCCTATCCTACTAGTCATTCCTTGGCTGAAAATCTCTTAGTAGTGAGTTAAGCCAGAGTATCACTAGATAAAGCTACCGCTGCTTCTGCTCTTGTGCTGTTACATTCACTGGCAATGTGTGACTATGAGTTTGAGGAACATAAGGATAAATTCACCTTAGACTTCTCCCAAATATATAGTTTTGTAGCAAAATAAAATCCTGTAGTTTACATTGTTAATTTTTCTGGTATATGTTATGGCTACAAGAGCCACTGAAGCAGAGTGTTTAAAAAAGGAAAGTGTTGGTTTTGTCTCTTGAAAATTCTGATCTAACACAGGGACCCTAATAATGTTTCTTCCAATTGGCTGCATATCAACTGAATAATTACCCTGTGTAAACAGTTGTATCTGGTATACTTTTTAAATACTGCATTGCATGGATAATTCGGGGTTTTTTTTAAAAAAACAAACATTTTCTTGTAACATTCCAATAAATGTTCCTCGTGCCTTAAGTTATCTTTTTGTATATTGCATCAAATGTGAATAGTAGTTTGATTTTTTGACTGGCCTTCACACTGAAATGATTTTGTGTTGTACAGAATATTCTGTTTCAACAAGACCAAGAATCTTCTTACATTTGTGGTCTTAAAATAAGCTGTGATGTCATTGACCTTAACTCTGTTTTGTGAAGGTTAAGTGGAGCTGAGGACTGCCTGTTTATTAAACATAGAAACATAGAAATGTCTGGGTTGGAAGGGACCTCTAGAGGTCATTTAGTCCAACCCCCCTGCTGAGGGCAGGGACATCCTCAACTAGAGCAGGTTGCTCAGAGCTCCGTCAAGCCCACCTTGAATGTCTCCAAGGATGGGGCCTCCACCACCTCCCTGGGCAACCAGCCTGTTCCAGTGCCCCACCATTCTGTTGTCCCTGTTTGTGGTCTTGCTGTAAAAACAAGATTTGTGATAAATTAGTAGGTAGTTTTATATATATTTAAAAAAAAAAAAACCCAAACTTTAAGTGCAGACCTGTTTATGTTCAATGGTTTCCTCATTTTCAGGTATTTTCCAGAAGATGCCACTGCAGAGATGCTAGATGAGTGGAGGCCTTTAATGTGTCCGTTTGATGTTACCATGCAAAAGGCTATTACCTACTTTGAACTATTTCTACCTACTACCCTTCCTCCTGACCTTCACCAGAAGGGGTTCAAGTAAGTGTGATTGAATGTCCGTGAGTGCAGTGTTCTGTTGCAAATGCAAGCAACTATCTTTTGTGGGATGACTTGAAGTAAACCAGCAAAATGAGTGCTGGATTTTTAACAGTGTTTTTGGAAGGAGTTCAAGGCAGAAATTGTCAGTGTGCTCCTTTTGTAAAAGTACTTTCTGTTTAATTTGGGGTAGCTTCTGATAAGTCCTTCATGTATGTTGAAGTATAGCTCTTACTATGAATACAGGATTATTAGGGAGAGGTCTTCAGTTCACTGTGAAGATGTGAGATGGTCAGAAGATTGCTTTAGGAAGGGAGTTTGAAAATTAAAGGAGAAACTTTGGTAGGACAGGATAAGGTTCTTTAAGATCATCTTAAAGGTAGAATTATTGAAATTGAAAAGTAAGCCAGTAATGTTTAGTGTATGTTGAGATTACTTAGGCTGGTTAGACTAAGAGTATATTTGTGCTGTAAGGTTAGTGAAAATTTAGAGGAAGGGAGTAAATTTACCTTATAAAGATGAATTTAAGTGAGGGACTGGTACGGAGGGTTTACATTCTTGGCTTGAGACGAATTAGGAATAAATGCTGCTGACACCTGTAGCCATTGGTCCATAGAGAGAAATTTTAGGTTTTAACATAGAGGGAAATGAAGTGTGATTTATTTTCATCTGTTTTGCCCATATTGGGATGGTAATATGTAAGGAAATGGCGGAGCTGAACTAGATGGGGAATCTCTCCTGGTTGACACACGGGTGTACAAAGAGGGGATCGGAAAAGAATAAGTGGAGGAGAGGTAAAAAAAAAACCAAACCAGTAACTGGAACTTAAGATCAGATTTGGGCACAGGAGGGATGCTGTGGGAGGCAAAGTGATGCAAGCATATCGATGTTGATCCCTGTTCTTGTTGAATGAGTTCCTACAGCCACCCAGCAGAGTGAATGATAAATACCTAGTGAGGAAGCTACTTTCACATGAAAATTATTTTGATGCTGTTCTCTTGCAGGCTATGGTTTGATGAATTTATAGGCCTTTGGGTATCAGTTCAAAATCTTCCCCAATGGGAAGGGGTAAGTATTTACTTTTCATCTAGAAGAAATCCATGTAAATGTTCCTATAATGTGCTTGCAAAGCATTGAATTTAAACAATGATATAGTGGATTATTCTTCCCACCCCCTTCTACTTTAACTAGTAAAAGAAAGCAGAGACAGTATGTATCTTTCCAGGAAAATAGTCTACCATGTACCTGTCTGACTTTGTGGCTAGTCATGAGACCGACAAAAATCTTGGGAAATAAAATAGAATCTCATTCTTGAGACAACCCCAACAGCAGCTTCGGTGCTATTGTCATCTGACCTGTGCCTTGGCTTTACTGCAGTGAAACTTGGCATATTACCAGATTTTTTCCATACTCAGTATGAGCATGAGCTCCTTGACCATCTGGTTGCTTTTACTAATCTCCTGTCTATATACACAAGGAGGACTTCTCAATGTGTTTGGAGAAAGCCAATTTCCAGACTACTGTTGAATGCTACCGTTGTAGCACATTCCGTTTCTGGGAATTACTTTGTGAAAAGGCCTGTGTGTAGGTCTTTCTGGTTTGAGTTGTTTCATCACAAATAAAGGAAGGCAGTCTTTGCTGTAACAACTGGCAGTTGTCCAGATTTCAGCAGGGGTCATTGCCAAAGCTTTATCTGTAGATGCTTTTGCATCATCCTGATGGTTGTTCAAAAAAATCACACTTATGCCTACTCTTTCTCACAGGAAGATGACAGACTGCACTTTAATATCATGATTTGGTTTGTTTCTGTCAAATGGTCTAGCAAATAATCATCAACACACTTTCATAAGTTATCTCTGGTATTTTTTTCCCTCTTCTGCTGTACCATATGACAGTTTGTTTGGAAGGCCCAAACTATTTTATTTTTTCCCCAGAGCTTTCACTTCTCATTTCCTTTGCTGTCTTGTCCACCTCTTGTTCATTTCATCAAGCTTGAATGCAGATATCTAGACATATGGGTTCTGACTATGCAATCCGATTCAAGCCTCTGTATGCTGCAAGCTTTTTTCTCAGCTTGCTTTTTTTAGGAGTTGGACTTGCTGTTTGAAGGGGAGTTACAGAATCAATTGCCTTTGTGCATGGGAAGGGTTTGTTTCGAGGCATATTTCCTAGTAGCAAACAAAAAAGGTAGATCATTTGAAAGAATGTAACACTTCTCTTCAGGCCATGTCAGATGTGACTGTCCTGAGTTGAATTTGTGGGCTTCAAGTTGTCATGTCCTTGAGACTGAGATGAGCTGCTGTTCTGTGAATACCTGTCTCTGAATGAGGCATGATTATTTAAGGCCTTTCCTTTTGACTTTGCTATAGCTTCAAGATACTGATAGAAGCATCAAGGCTTCTGCATTTTCCTGTTTGGACAAGCTCACAAAAGGAGTGTTGGTGGATTATGTGCTTTCTCCTTATCAGGGTGTGTGAGACTTCATGTCCTTTCTGTTTAGTCCTGTTAACTCCCTCTTTCCTGAGGACATCTTTCAGTTCCCTTTTGGACTCAACAGATAGTTTTCTGGGGATGGAGTATCTAATTTTCCATAGATAGTCACATTCTGCCATCCCATCTGACAGCTAATGCCCGTGACCTTTACAAGCCACAGATGTGTATAAATCAAAGCTTGCAAATGGGACAGCCATCAGCATAGGCAGGAGTGCTTTATGTAGGATGGATCTGAATGGAACCATCATGTGGAGTTTGTTCCAAACCTTTGCTGTAGTGATGAATAATTTGCTACTCCCAGTTGATAAAATAGTGGTAGTGTTTGAAGGACTCTGAAGCTTAGCACAGGTATCTTTCTGTAATCTACTACCAGGAGTATTCTGCTCTGTGGAAGCTGTTCAGAAGGGGGGGACAACACGATACTTAAGGTTGCTCAAAAGGGGAAAAGGTATTTCTTAGCAAAAGCTGAAGTCTTTGACATCATACTGCACAAGTGTGTCTTGTTCATCTACTGATCTTCAGAGTTTTCCTAACAACAAATGACTGAGAATTGAAATGGTAGTGGATGCATTTGGCTTTTCATGTTAAACCCCAGAACATGGAGAAAGGGAGAGTGTGCCTGTACTTTCTAGAAGTACTGTTAGTATATCTTTACATGTAAAAAAACCTCAAAAATGTAAAGAGATAGGCACCAGGTCAGAATATACACCCCCTGCCAGAATCTGGGTTGTAATGACTTGCTGCGTAAGTGCTTGGATGAGAAACAAGTTGGACTCCTGAAGGTAGGAGTTTCGATGCATTATTAAATATGGTATTGGTGGCTTCAGATGGAGTGAAATCTCCCTTTACAAGTGCTTTAGCATAACAGGTAGCTTTTATCTTGCACCTGTAGATTGAGCAATTTGTGCATCTTTGATTATCAATATGGTCTAATGAATATTTCCTTTTTATGGTTGCTTTCAGCATCTAGTAAATCTTTTTGCTCGCTTGGCCAGTGACAACATTGGGTACATAGACTGGGATCCGTATGTACCAAAGGTAATATTTCTCATTTTCTGAAATGATTTTGTTTACTTTGAGAAGTCTTCAATGTTACTATGCTAAGAATAATTGATATTACCTGTATGGGTCTTACACTGCAGTGGCCCAGTTTGTCAAATTAGGTACATTCATTTGAAGACCAAAGTTTAACTTGGAAATTTGAGCCTTCCTTTTGTAACAGGCAGCACTGAAAGTTGGTACTGTTTTCACCTGACTCGCAGCCAAAGCAAAGCAGTAACGTACCTTACTGTACAAGTGCTGTCTGTTTGTATAACTAATCCTGTGTTCTTGTGGAAATGGCCCTTAGTCACGTTCTTTTGATAAGTAGTATACATGACCTTCCAGTCTTTCAGCCTACAGATTTTTTTTTTTAAAGGTCATTCATAGCAGTTAAATTGTTTGGTGTTTTCTTTTATAAAGACACTTTTTGAGTAGAAAATTAATTTATGCCAGTTTTATGACACAGATGAACAAATTTATGCTATTGTTTTGGTTTTTATTTTTCCAGATTTTTACCAGAATTTTGAGGAGTTTAAATCTTCCAGTGGGAAGCAATCAAGTTGTTGTTCCAAGATTCTTAACAAATGCTTATGATGTAGGACATGCAGTGATGTGGATCACAGCCATGATGGTCAGTAACTTTTTCATGAAGTGAAACAAAAACGAATGCAAAGGTTTAAGGAAGTATGTATTTAAAATTAACATTTGTTCTGTTTGAAGGTATTGCTGTGCTGAAGGTGCTCCCTTGTACCTCATACTGCTGTTACCTGTTCATTTTAATTCATTCTGTATATATAAAATTCTGTTTTATTTTTTACAGGGTGGACCAAGTAAACTAGTGCAGAAGCACCTGTCTGGATTGTTCAATAGCATTGCCTCTTTTTACCATCCTTCAAATAACGGGCGCTGGCTGGTGAGCGTTTTGTGTGTCAAGACAGTAACTTTGGCTGTCCTTGCAACAGTCAAACCTGTCAGATCAAACATGCTGACAGATGAACTATACGCTTCAACAGCCAGATTGTCTGGCTGTGTAATATTTTAAGGCTTTAATTTTCAAGAGATATGATTGTACTGTCATTAGAATAATACTTTTATTCTGAGATCAGGACCACAGCTAGTGGGAGTATTCTTCAAACATCTAATGTGTGCAGTTTAAGTCCAAAACTAGACATCCAGTTCCTATATAGCCAGGAAAAAGAAGTCAGCACTTCAAAGGAGATACACAGCATCAGTGTTACAGTTTCTGTATTGCTAACCTACTTTCTCCAAGTTAACAAAATCTCTTGTTTCGGTTAACCAATGCAGAAGAGATTTTTAATGCATATCCAGTTTGAAACATAACTTTTTGATGGAGTAGCTAATGGAGTCTTCTGCTAGAGAAGGGAAGAATCTCCCTGTGGTAGCTGGTAGAAAGTACAGATGAAAATAGCAAGGCTAGTCAAAGCTGTGCCCAAGGAGCTGACTTGTTTTAGAGTAGGATATTTGCTTATACATGAATGTTCAGAGAATGCTCTCAGTTATCCTAATTACTTACAAGTAATCTTGATTCTTGACTCTATTCTTTGTGCATATTTTTAATGTTTTTTTAATTATAAAGCATAGCGCTGGCAGCATAATTGTTAATATTTTGAGAACCGATGTATAATGACAAATTGTGAACATCGTATTTTAAAGCTCTTCTGAGTTTTCTTTTATTGCAGTTGTGTATTTTCAAGATACTGATTTATTAACTGTCTGTTGTACGCTTAGCTCTTGATTCTGCAACTGCCAAGTAATTGAATAGCATTCCTTGTATGTTCAACAGACCAAACTGATGAAACTACTTCAGAGGTTACCCAGTGGTGTTGTCAGAAGGCTACATCGTGAGCGCTACAAGAAGATAACCTGGTTAACTCCTGTGCCTGATAGTCATAAACTTACTGATCAAGATGTTACAGACTTTGTAGAATGCATTATTCAACCTGTTCTTCTGGCTATGTTTAGTAAAACTGGAAGCCTGGAGGCTGCCCAAGCGCTGCAGAACCTTGCACTGATGCGTCCTGAATTAGTAATTCCACCTGTACTTGAGAAGTAAGTTCTGCAGAAACTCTACAATTTCCCTGTTAGCTTCCCAGCAAGTAAATATGCAAAGCAGTCATATTAAGTGGTAAGCAAATGAATGCTTATAGTGAGCAGAGCTGCTCGCCCACCACTGGAGCAACCACCCGAGTCAGGATGGGGAATGAGGAAGGACTTTGGGTTTTATTTTAATTTAATTTGTGGTTTGTGGTTTTTTGGTGGGTTTTGTTTTGTTGGTGTGGCATGGGGCTGGTTTTGTTGTTAGGGTTTTTTTTTTATGCCTGGAAAATGGGAGTAATTGTGGGAGCTGTTCATATCTTGTGCAGTATAGGGTAGTGTTCAATTGGTTTGCATTTCTCTTGGCATTTTGTATAGGATAGTAGGTGGATCCATTGAAAAAACAACTTTGTCCCCATTTTTCATGAGCCACCTCACTAGCTTTTAATTGGGGCTATATAAATGATGGTACTGTGTTTGTGTAGCAGTAAATGTTTTATTTACATTTTGTGTCAGAGTATGTTACAGATTGTTTAAAATTGCTGTCCTTGCTTCTGACTTCATAAGCAAATCACTAAAGTATGTGCCCATATAAAATACTTAGTTTGTACTGTTACTAATGCCTTGGTGCCTGAAATTCCAAAAGAAAAATGTAACTACTCCTTGCCCCAGTGAAGAGCTTTCTTCCTAGTCCCTGTCCATGTTCCTGTTCTATGCAGCCTTCTGTATTTTAACAACTCTTACTGTAAAAACAGTGGAGAAATGAGTTTGTCTTGAGGAGCCCTTCCTGAGTTTATACTTTACTGACTCAACTGTTTGTAAAAACCTGATAAATCTACTCTTACCTGAAACCATTTCAAGGAGATCATTTCTAAGGTGGACAGCAATGGATGCCCATATTGGGTATGACTATTTTTCCTGGTTTGAGTACAGGCTGAATGTCTACTCAGTAGTTCAAACTATCACTGGTATGTTTGCCTTGGCTGCAGTTCTGAATTCATTTTGTTGAGTCAGTGTAGATCCTTTGGATGATGTAGGGCAGGGGTAGTGCTGTGCCTCTTGTTTGAACTGCAGGTTGTTGATAACAGTGGGAGGTGTTATGCAGGTTGCTAAAAAGTACTTGGTGTATAAAAAAAACAAGTTTAAAGTGCACAGTAACTTAACAGTTTTTTATAAAAAAGTTATGGACTTCAGTGTAACACTAAGTAATCTACCCCTTATCTATTATATAGGTGGTCAAGGCAAGCTTTCATGCTTTCCATCAGAATCTTACACTTTTAAGTACACAGCTTATATTAGCTTGAATTTCAAATATGAAAATCATCATGGCTTTGAATCTAGGAGCCTGTGCAATTAGTAATTCCTGTGCTGCAACTGCTAACAAACTATTTAATTTTGAAATTGTTGTGAATAAAACTGATCAAATGAAAGGAACGTGTTCAAACAGACCAATGTTAAGTCCACTGGAAAAAGATTAGGAAAAAAAATTTGAACTATTGATTAATTTGAATATTTCTTGCAGAAATCTTCTACCCTTTCTGTAGAAAATAACATATGCAATCCACTTATTTTCTTGGAAGACTTTAGAAACATGATTGTTCTTAATATGACCGTTCTTCTACTTTACAGAACATATCCTGCACTCGAGACATTGACAGAACCTCATCAGCTCACAGCTACTTTAAGCTGTGTAATTGGTGTAGCTCGGAGTCTGGTATCTGGGGGAAAGTGGTTTCCTGAAGGCCCAACACACATGCTACCTCTACTGATGAGAGCATTGCCTGGGGTAGATCCAAATGATTTCAGCAAGTGCATGGTGAGTGTGTAACTCTTAGCTTTTTTTTGTAAGCCAGCTAGATAGTTCACTCAAAGCATTTTTCTTTAAAATGTTTGTATGAAATAAAGTAACTCTTGTTTCCAGAAATTCATAACCTGATTTCGTTCCTGTACAGTTTCAATTATAAAAAGATAATATTACAAGCCTCTAACTTTGGATATTACTTATGGCTTGTGGGACAATGCCAAGTGAATCTTTAACACAAGACTGTGATAATTGTACTGACTTTGGGCAGCTCTGAAAAACAAGATAAAATAGTTGTTCCAAAGCTGCTAGTAAATGTTCCTAGTCTTTTAAGATCAACAGGAAGACCTTTATCTCTTATGTTTTTATTAAATTATGTCCTAAAAGCTCACATCTTCAAGCATTTATATTAATTGACTATTAAACAATGTAAATATTGTAGGATTTTTGTAACTTAAGTTCAGCACAAAATAAGTGTTGTTTAGAAAATTAAGGGGGCTTTGCTGGTAAGTTTTTTTTATACACAAAAGCAGAAATACCTATTGAAGTTTTGGGGTGGAAAAATTAGGCCCTAGATATTTTCTTAATGTAGTGGTTTGCTTTAGCTCCCATTCCTTAAGTGTAAAAACTTTTTAATGTGTGATTTACAATAACAATTAAGATCTGATGCATCTCTCAACAGATTACATTCCAGTTCATTGCAACATTTTCTACTTTGGTGCCTTTAGTAGATTGCTCATCCGTATTGCAAGAAAGAGATGATCTTTCGGAGGTAAGAGTACTGTGCAGTTATAGAAACAAATCTCTTCAGAGCTGTAGCAGGTTGATACTCTCTTGTATAAATAAAACTGTGTATTGCTTCTGGTCCATGTAGTAGAGTTGACATCAGTGTGAAAATTGACTATTCTTAGCATTGCTGCTTAGTCATAGGTTGCTGTAGAGGTATCCCATTCAAATAGTAAAAAGTTTTTGTTGTCAAAACTTAGCTGCATAAGGCCCTGTGTAGTGTAATTTGTCTCTGAGCTTGCTCTGCTTTGAGCAAGGTTGGACTACATGGTCTACAGAGGTCCCTTGCCGTTGACATTTTTCTGAGTCTAAGAAAATATCAACTTCGTTATCATTAAATTTTTGAAGCTTCTTGTCACCATAAAACATTAAAGTAATTTAATTAAAGTAATTTCAAAAAAGCAAATGACTAGAGTGTTGCTGTAATACATCGTTTCTAGTTCAAACCTAGTCCGCCTTGGAGCAAGGTAAAAAGTTAACTGTCTTGGGAACTCTGAAAGGAATTTGGTTTCCTGTAGTTGAAACTTGCTGTGTTTAAAAAAAAAACACAACAAACCAATTAAACCTGTTTAGTTTTTTGAAAAATACAAACAATGTGGTCTTACTTTTCAGGGCTGATTTTTCTCCTGCAGGAAACAATTTCAAAATAGTCACTCCTCTTTAAAGTGTTCCTGCAGTAATGCTTCTTTTTTCTGATTCAGATTCTATTGTTAGTTCAATCTGTAGTTTCAGAGCTCCAAGCACTTCATTTCTCCATCTTTGTTCTAATATTTTGCCCTTTTTCACATAGCAAGAAATGAGAGAATGGGAAATGGTTTTTCTGTTCCTCTGCCTCTCACTAGGGTTTTGATAGTGCTTTTGATACAGCAGTTCAAGTATAGCTAGTGAAGCTGTATTCAGCATACTACAAATGAGGCAGCATCAGTGTCTGCTATGGTAGTTGCAACTTCCATGTAAAATGTCTCTTCTACTGCTAGAAGACTCTTGTCTTCTAGCAGTAGAAGAGAACAGTGAGTAGCTACAGTAGTAGAACCCTGAGAACAGCGAGTAGCTACAGATTGCACAGATTTGGAACACTCGGCTACTGGAAGAAGGTTATTGTCACTGCCACAGAGCTGCAGCACCGAATTAATAGAGGAATTTGTACTCTGAACATTGAATATGAGAATGTCACCAGAGCCAAGTCTGCCACCAAAGTTCACACTCAGTGACCTCCTGCTGAAAGGGAGGATCAGTAGTAAGGCCAAAGGTTGTATCCATGGAGGCAGCTCACCCTGACAGAGTACTTGGCTAAACCTCAAGGCCAGGAGATTTCATAGGACAGTGTTTAAAAAAAAAAAAAGACCACCACAAAGAGGGGGGTGTGTGGAATTGATCACGCAGTGTACTTGAGACTATACAAACTATGATGGAAAATGCATTTCAGTATGTATCATTTAAAGACTGGAGGTATTTTTGAAGTAGTTAATAAAACAAACATTATACTGTTTTCTTAAAGCCAACTTTTTGTGCTTCTTTTGCATTGGAAAACTAGGTGGAAAGAGAATTGTGCTCTGCAACTGCTGAATTTGAGGATTTTGTACTGCAGTTTATGGATAGGTAAGTAAGCTTAAGTATAGGTGAAAGCTTGACATGAAGAACTTGAAACTTTCAAGTTCTGCTTGCTAAAATTGTATTTATTGTATTTGTGTAGATGTTTTGGACTTATAGAGAGCAGTACACTAGAACAAACCAGAGAGGAGACTGAAACGGAGAAAATGACTCACCTAGAGAGTCTAGTGGAATTGGGTCTCTCTTCTACCTTCAGCACAATCCTTACTCAGTGCTCAAAGGATATATTTAAGGTACATAGAACATGACCTGTACATGTAACTTTAAGAGGCTTAATGTTCTGTTGTGAATGACTGGTGCATTGAGATCCTTCCTTCATTGTCCTGTGAACTTTCATCCTTAACCAAGGAAAGGACTGGGGAGGGGAGTTCAGGGCTTTGCTTTATGATTTTATGTCAGTTTGTGTTATTTTTTGTTCATCACTACAGAGCTCTTAGGTTCTTGATGTTCTCTTAGGAGAAATCATTTAAACAGATTATCACTTCATTGTAGCCTGTGATTTGTGTCACCTGTTACCATTGCTTTATGTATACAATTGTCGATGATGGATTGTACATTTTGAACCATTGCATTGTACACTTAAGTATGATTTTTGGATGGAATGTTTTGGTTAAGGTAACTCAATTCTTCATTGATGTTAAGTATTTATATTTTTCCTGATTGTTCATTATTAAAGTAATCATATGCAATGTATGCTGTAGGTAGCTCAGCTTGCCTTGTGAGGTATTGGATGGTAATAAGCTGCTTTAAAACATGCTAGCCACTTAAACTGTTCTTAGGGAATTCCCTATTTATTTTTTAACTAGGTGATGTGTTGGCTTCACTTCCATATGTAAAATAGTATAGTTTTCCTGTCACCAGACTGACTTCTTCAGGGAAAACCATTTTTCTGGGTAGTTTCTCAGAAGCACCCTAAGCTTACATTAGTCAAGATTTGTCTGACCTCTTTTCTTCCCCAAGTGAACATTTTAGAAGTGTCTCCTATCTTCAGCTGAAGTCAGTGTCCCATTATGTCACCAGTTAAAGCACTTGGTGTGTTTTAGGTTTAAAATACTGAGGAGAGGAGGGGAATTTAGATCCTCCTGTATTGAGTTGTTTATAGTGGATGCAGTCATGTTTTCCTGTTACTTTGTGTTACTGAGTGTTGCAGTAAATAAGAAGGGAGAAAACAGAAAATCTGTAAACTGAAACTCTTTTGACAAACTTTTTGTCACTGCTACTTCTGTAACAGCCTATATTCTTTAGCTCAGAGTTGTACTAGACATATAGAGCACAAGTCGTGTACTGCTGACAGTTTTGTTTCCCCCAAGCGTTTACTATTAATGTAAGTTTTTAATCTTTCTATTCTATCAGCTCCAATTGTGATAGTTATATTTTCCTCAGCGTTAGGCATTCTACTGAACTTCTTTCTCTGTCTCTTGATTCTAATTCTTTGTGTGTGAGTCATGGTTGCAGTCTCCTGTCTTAAAAGAATACAATATTATGTCCAGATGCTGCCTTCTCTGTAACATCGAACTTTTTATGATGTCTAGTTCTCTCTTTTTTTTCTTTTTTTTTTTTTTTAAAAAAAAAGTAACCTCCATCTTTTTGTAATAATTTTTAGGTTGCCTTGGAGAAAGTTTTTAACTTTGCTGTTTCAAATATATTTGAGACAAGAGTTGCTGGTCGAATGGTTGCCGATATGTGCCGAGCTGCAGTAAAAGTGAGAGAAAATTCTCTGACTTTGCTTGATCTTTACTTTTTTTTTTTTTTTTTAAAAAAAGCTAATACTGCTACTTCTTCTGTAAAAGCTTTAATTTTTCATGTAAATGGAGGTGATTCTTACTATTATGTCTTCTAAAATTCGATGGTTGCATATAGCAATACCTGAAGAGGTTAACTCACATAGTATTTTTCTTGTATTTACATTAAATTTATATTTTGAGTGTTTAAAAATTGTGATGTCAGGCTGACCCTAGATTGAATCGGAGTTGAGATGCAGTCTATGCTTCCCTCATTTTTAAATGATGCTGTTAGAAGATTTTTATTGATGTGTGCACTGAGTTCCATAAGATCCCTTTTTTAAAATGAGCTCTTTATGATGCTGTTTCCAGTGCCGCCCTGAGGAATCCTTGAAGCTGTTTGTACCACATTGCTGCAATGTTATAACTCACCTCACAGTCAGTAAGTTTATAGGACTTCTAATGTTACTTGCTTTGTTTTGGGTTGACTTCTGTTAAATGTGAAAATAATATTTAAAACATCTGTGTATTTTCCCCAACTTCATTTCATTGATGGGAAATTAATTCTGTCAATGGTTTCATCTAAACCAACTATTTACGTGTAATTTCAAGGCAGAAATCTATCAAGCTCCAGGAGCCTGCTGCTTTAAAAATGTGGCAGTTAAAAATGTCCCCAGACACTCTTCAGTTTCTTGAAAAGCGTTCAGGATGTTAAATTGGCTAAAAGTCCAGTTGGACATGGGTGCACTACGAATTGGAAGGTTGCCATAGAAGGGTTGGGAGTAAACTTTTGGGATGCAACCACCAGGTTTGTGATTTAGCTTGTTGGGAAATGGTGACTGTAGTATTGTTACAGCAGTGCTTATCCCTTGTTCCTCTAGATGATGATGTATTACATGATGAAGAACTAGATAAGGAGCTACTTTGGAATCTTCAGCTTTTGTCAGAGGTATTGCAAAGAATGTTCTTCCCATGCATGTCATTGAAACCCGATTAGTTCCCCTGAAAGAAAGTAAACTTGTGCTGCTGAAACAAAGTAAATGTTATATGAATGACACCACTTGTTCTTTTTTTTTTTGAACTAACTTCAAATGTGATAAGTGGCTGCTCTGAGGAAAATAAGATACAGCGTGTATATAGAATAAAAGCTTTTAGTACAATTATTGAGGGAGAGAAAGAGGGATTGATTGAAAATATTGAGCGGTATTAAGAAGCAATGTATAACACAGTTCTTATGTGCTACTTAAACTTTACCAACAGTAGTAGAAGTGGTAGTTCCAGGTGCAAGTTGAGTCTTGCATGACGTACAGAATGAAACCTGGTATGGGATTGGTTGAATGGTGTAACCGTCTCTTTAGTCCTCTAGAACAAAATCAGTTCTGTTTACCTTTGAAATGTTTGTATTTCCCATTAGATCACTCGAGTGGATGGAAAGAAGTTGCTGCCGTACAGGGAGCAGCTTGGGAAGATACTGCAGCGAACCCTACACTTAACCTGTAAGCAGGGTTACATTCTGTCTTGTAACCTACTGCACCATCTTCTTCGTTCTGCTACACTTATCTACCCCACAGAGTACTGCAGTGTGCCAGGTGGCTTTGACAAGCCTCTTTCTGAATACTTTCCTATCAAGGCAAGGATTTTCATTTATTTAGGATTAGAGGATTTGACGGTTTTTTAAAAACAATCATACATTATATTATTTGTTCTTATTTGGAGATTTCTGAATGTAGCTAGCAGCAATGGAAAGTGTAATTGAAAGATGCTTTGGGCTTTGAAATGTAGAGCAAATTACAAGTTATTTAAAATCATACTGTTAGCAAAAAATGAATGCTGACTGTTGTTTTGAGCAGTTTTATAACATGACATTAGTGTTTTATGACATGTATTACAATGATTGCATGACTATAAGATCATCTGAAGGAAGAGTGCTTGCTCGTGTTTCTTAAATGCATCATATATAACAAGATTAATTGACACCCAGCTGTCATGAAGTGCAAAGGTATAAACAGTTAAGTTTGGAGTTTAGTGGGAGAATTTTGCTGTTCACTTCAACTTAAATGTCCAGTCTTAAGAAGCATTATTGCACTGGGACAAACTTAGTGTTTCATCTGCTTTCCTGGATGAGAACTGCAGCCTTTCCTTGGTCCTCTTTGTGTAAATGTGGTTATCAGGTCTAACAAGTACTCCTGGCAAAATGAGTACATCAGAGCAAAACACTTGCAAGAAAGCAGATGCAGTATAGGCAGAATAACAAACAATGATTCTACACTGAGGTTAAGATAGAATGAAAATGTAAGTGGCAATATTAAAAATTACTGAAATGATCAAAAATAATATGTCTGCTCTTAAGACTTTGAGGCCAGTTCATGAGTATCACAGATCAGCTGTTTTGTTTTTCAGCTGGCCTGTTTGAATATTAATCTGCATTTTCATAACTTTAAAACTGCAAATAATCTAATGCTTGTTACTGAAAGCTAGTAGTGCCATAAACTGATGGAACATGTGATTGAACCAGATACTCATTTAAAAACAAACAATTAATAAAATGTCCCAACACAAACCCAGAAATATTTAATTCCTCTTTTGAAATTGAGAAAATTCACAGTTGCTTTGCCATTCCATATGACAGTGGCTACTTCAGAAAGTGTGTATTATATCAACCCTTCCCTGCCATTCGCAGCTTGAGTTGGTCACTTAGATGCTCCCTCCCTGGACCAGTGTGAATCTGCAGCTGTGACACTTTCTCAAGTAACATTCAGGGAGGAATAGCCTGCTCTTCCACAAAAGAGACATAAGAGCAGCTACACTGAAGTGTATTGCTCTAGTTCTTTGTACAGTTTGTCCAGTCAGAGCAGTCCAGCTTTTTAAGAACTGATGGTGAAGGTTTGAAATAGAAATTAGCCTGTAAAATCAGACAAAGACAGGAAATGGAAAGTGAAGACTGCTAAGGCCTATCTGTATATTAATATAGTCCTAAGCATGGACTTAATGTTTGAATATGAATTAGTAATAAATATCGAGTTTTCTCATCCAAGTGCTCAAGTGGTGTTAATTCTATAACAAGTCTGTCCTATTTGTAAGCCAACATATTAAAATTTGTCTTTGTTATGGGATGACCTAGCATTGGATGGAAAGTCCAGCTTGCAATTTAGCTTGCTTGTTTTTACATTTAAAATGAAAGTACAAAGCTTTTTGATTGTGAAAACTGAAAGTTTCCTGATTTTTAAAACTGAAAAGAAGCATTATTAAATGGAAAAAATATTATTAAATTAGCTCATAAAAGTATCAAATGTTGAAGTTGTACTTAAGATTATTCCTGAATTTGTATCCAATCAAGGGAATAATAAAGTTATATTTCAGTTAGACCAGTACAGTCCTTTTCCTTTTAGTCCTTTCAGGTATGTGTACTTTTCCAGGTAGATGTAGATGTCAGAGTAGGTTTGGGATTTCTGTTTAGTCTTACTGTGTTCTTGTTTGTTTGTTGGTTGGTTTGGTTTTGTTTGTTTTGTGGTGGTTTTTTTTCTGGAATTGTCAGGATAACAGCTTTACAGCAGTAGCTAGTTCATGTGTTTGGGTTTTTTTAGTAATACTAAATGCTGATTTTTTTTTTTTTTTTAAGACAATTTGTCTCATAGTTTGATTGATAAGAGATGTTTTTCTTTACTATAGGACTGGGGTAGGCCAGGTGACTTGTGGAACTTGGACATCCAGTGGCATGTACCCTCATCTGAGGAAATCAACTTCGCTTTTTACTTGCTGGATACTTTTCTTCAGCCTGAGCTTATCAGACTAGAGCACTATGCAATTGGAGAACTAGAAATGTCCAGGTTAGTAGCGATACGTAATATTGAGACATTTATCCACTCGCGTCTGGTTTAAGTAGTTACTGCCAATCATACTGGCACTACAAAAATTAAGGAGTAAAATGCTAAAATGTTAAATTTAAATAATACGAAAGACAATATTTTTAACTCTCTTAAGAGTACACGTAGCTTGGAAGTGCATTTCATAAAACGGGTAACATGATTTTTCACTGGAAGTGCTCTTTAAAAATAAATAGAATCTGAAGATGCTTTATGTTGGTATAAAGACTATTCTGTTCCAGACTTTTTTAAATACATACCACAAGTTATGTTTCCCCTTAACTGTAGTCAGCAATAAAAAAAGCTCTTCCTCTAGCACAAGCATTTGTGCATTTGTGTTCCTAAACTACAAGGTGGAACACAGAAGTGACTTGTCTTGGAAGTCTGCCTCTCTCCACTTCCTATGAGAAGATGGGTTCAGTATGTAGTGTGTCCTGTCCCTGCACAAAGTGGCAGTGTGGAAACCAAGGAGGTGATGCAGTCAGTGGTGTAACAAGTCGGAATGAAGGCAAAAATACCATTGCCCAATTGTGTTAAATTCTGTTAGTGTGAAACTCTGACTTCATAAGGATAGCTTGTAAAGTGCAAGATAATCATGAGTTTAGTATGTGCTAAAACACCTACAAGAATCTGATAGCTAAAGCTGTTTACAAGCATTAAAGCTCAAACATTCTTAATTTCTTATGTTAAGCCTTCACATCCTTGAAGCTATATATATACTTCACTTGGTGTTAATAGTGTGTGACTTTACACCTCATGCTGTAAAGTGCAGCCCTGCATGAAATGGGGCATGGTGTATCAGGCCCCTAAATACTCTTCTGACCATGTTCCTACATCTTTTTATTTGAAAAAGACAGTATATGCTTGACGTATCAGTTCCACAAAACTGCAATCAGAAAGTATACTTCTAGTCTACTGAAAGAAGAAAGGATGTGCTTCCTATTTAAGTCTTTGGCTTATTAGTAGGTTTATTTCTTCTGCTTGTTTTTCTTTTCTTTGACACCTTATATGTAAAACTGTTAACTTACAATAGAATTGGCCTTTGATTTTGTTAAGGCTTCACTGTGCTACCTAACAGAAATAAATGGTGGTGATGTGGGACAATACAGCCAACTGCCTGAATTGCAAATTAAATTGGAAGGCACGTTAGTAAAGCTGGAAGAGTAGAGAATATTGTTAGTTGCTGAGGGAGTAGCAGGTATGAATAAATGGGATACTAGATGAGCCTGCTATTGCTTTGAATTGCAATATTTCTGGAGCTTGGATTCTTGCATTCCGCCCCCCTCCCCCCGCAGTGTTCTACTAAGTAATACTGGAAATCAAACTTTTTTATATATATACGTAGGAGCTTCAGAGTAAGACTTTTTTTTATTACTACAAAGATAAAATGAAAAATTTCTAACAGCCTTTGACCGCACATATTTAGAGAGTTGACAAGTAATGCATGAGTGCAAAAAGCTATCAGTTAGGGAACCTCTTAAGAGGATCGAAAGGAGCTATTTTACAAATCCAGGCTGCTGTCCAACAAAAAAATTAGAACAAAGGGCAGAACTTGTAACTATATACTAAAAAGCTGCTACTTTAGCAGAGATAGAGAATTAAGGAATTTTTTCAAGGCAATGCACAAAAATTGTTCATGCCGTTGCATTATAATTTTTCAGATTGTAAATTTTTCCCTTATAAAGAAAGTATTCCCTCATTCTGCTCATGGTGGGAAGGACTTTCCTTGGCCTTGGGATAAAAAGTTATTTCATGGGTTTTATCTGAGACTTATCTAAAATTCTTCAACAATATTTTGGGGTAAAGCTGTCTGGTTTGCCTTAGTTTATCTCATTATACTGAAGTCACCTTCATGGTTTCAGAATGTAGAATCTCCAAATTGTTTTTTTCAGAAAATGAAGTTGAATGTTGGAGTTCTGTAATAGAATTAGGTTGGATCAAAAAAAGCATAGCTTGATTTCTGTAGTGGTCCCTCTTGTGTTTAGAACTGATACAGTTAAAGAAAAAGAGCTTTTATAAAACTTCGCAAAAAAAGACACCAGTCTATCATTTGTACATTTTCAAGTGTTTAACATTTAAGTAATCGGGTTTTCCTCTTTGTTTAAGAGATGACGTGCAGCAGTGCCTTGCTATAGTGCACAACTGCTTGATTGGTTCTGGGAACATTCTGCCTCCTCTCAAAGGAGAAAGGGTGACTCATCTGTAAGTAAAATTTATGTCTATATCAATCGGTTTTAGCTATTATATTACTTCATAATGTTTTTCAGTGCTTTCTTATTGCTGTTACCACACAACTGCTTCTAGTGCCTATTTTTAAGAACTCTCATACCTGTATAAAGACACAGAAATTTGAAATAGTGACTTACAGAAACACTTGAGTACTTAAAACATGAAAGAATGTTAAGTCCTTTTTTCATGCAAGACTGAACCTTTTTTTAAAAAGGTAGGTGACGGCACTGCATTGCTGATGCTACTTTACATAAAGGCATTTACTCACCTGTTTCTCTTCCTCTAAAAGAAACCTTCAAGCCATAGTGCACTGCAAACTTAATAATGATCCTGTCACCCCAAATGAGTGAAGTCATATACATTCCGAACCTAATTTCTCGACGGCCGTTTTCTTACACTAAAATAGGAAATAAAGCTCATTTGAATTCTCAGACCCCTGTGAATAATGTCACAGCAGAACCTGGCTACTGGTGCCAGCAGACAGTAGAATTCTAGCAAAAGCCATTGAGTTAACTTGCCTCTTGGAAGTAATGGGAACTTTCTGTTCCATTACAGTAGTTCAGACTTTAAAACAGACTTCTTATTTTTTAATAGATAGAATTGTTGCTTTAGCTTTGACTTGAGAAAGTGTGTTAAATTATTAATGTTGGAGGCAATTATAAGTTTGATCTCACTATTCTGTTGTTATGTATCATGTTTAAAATACAAAGGGTTTCAGTTAAGGTTGTGGTCTCTGTCTTTGCTGGGGGAACTATAAAGCTGTTGCTGAGATTTAATATTTTTTTTTTTGCCCACTTGCCAGCTACTAAGAGTGTCAGGGAGCATTGATACAGCCTCAAAATGCATGACATCAGGTGCTTAGATTCAGTGAACTTCTTGTGCGGCAGGAGAGGCTTCTCTGGAGTGCATTAGAACACTTATTAAGCTGGAGACCTTTGCAGATGCCACCTTTTACCACTGACTATGCAAAACATTCAGGGAAGTGATCTTTTAACTAGAGGCAGTGCAGGGCATTCAGGCTGACTATGACTGTCTTCTAAAATAAGGACTTCAGCATCTTTCAGGAGTTGTTGACTGTTCCTGTACCAGCAATGTGCTGCTGGTCCATATTGGGGAAAATATGGGAGCGTGTTAGCATTGCTTTTTGATTGAGCCTGGATCCTGTCCTGGCACCTATTAGGCAGCAAGCACTAGATGCTTTCAATTCATCAGGCTCATAAGTTCAAGGGCAGAGTTTTAGGGTTCAAAGTGAAAGGACTTCTTGTTCTTTGGTGCCTTGAATGTCAAAATAAAGGCTATCTATGCCCAAAGGGTTTTGAACACCACCAAAAAAAAAAAAAAAACAACCAAAAAACCAAAAAAACCACAAAACAAACCAAAACAATTAAAGAAATCCATCATAGCTGTAGCTTGATCTATTAATGAAGGAAGAAGCACTGGTGTAAGAAGTTTTGTATCCTTGTCTAGACTTGTCTGATAGTCAGTAACTGAAGCTTTATTTGGTAGAAGAATGGACCTCACCACTTGTGAAGAAGAGTGAATTGCAGCTGTTGTTGAATATGTTCATGTAGGTTTCTGGTTTTGTTTTGCTGTAGGGTGTTTGGAATCCATCTTTTGATACTGTTGGGCAAGGTCTGTAAATTCTTAATGTACACTTTAGGACATCAGCCTATAATCAGCTTCTAAATTACTTGTGTACTGAACTGGAAGCTTTGCTTCATTCTGTTAGCTATCTGTGCTGCTTTATTAAAAACAGACCATTTACATGAGAACAAGCTGAAATAATTCCTACTAAAGACATCAGTCTGACTTTTCTCACATAATCTGAATTATGGAACTCAATAGTTTGTTCTACTAAAGCAGAAGCTTCAAAAACCACCATTATCTGTTTTGGGACAGACTGTGCATACTGATGAAACATCTTCTGCACACTGTGAGCAGGTCTTGCATCCAGACTTGTTTACAGTAAGGCTTTTTAAAAACACAGTTAAAGCAATTTATCTTTTCAGTAACTTTACACAGGACTCTGAAATTTGCCTGCTGAAGTTGAATGGATTTTGTTTAAGCTTCATTTCTCATTCTTAGTATGATTTGAATCATCACAAATGGAACATGGATTTTTACTGAGGGTGACAATCTGAGGGATTGTTATAGACAATTATAATTGTCAATATCAATTTAGCATCAGGCTAAAGTTTGGCTGAGTTTGTCTATAGAGGACAGATGATGTTCATTTTAGTGATGCTTCTTGTGAAACATCTTCTGTTTTAATGGATTACTGTATGTAAGCAAGCGTCAATGAAGCACATTGTACTAAGAAAGAAAATACCCTTTCCACTGCCTTACTCTGTATTCTTCCTTCCCTGGAGAGAAGGTAATAGCCTAATAGCCACCTTCTGGTACCTGAAGGGAGCTTACAAAAACACTGGAGAGGGCCTGTTTACAAAGGCCTGGAGTGAAAGGATGAGGGGCAATGGTTTTAAATTAGAAAGGAG
>JAAGNO010005459.1:0-17486 GCA_033439905.1 Ceryle rudis | reverse complement strand
AGTAGAGGACTACATGATTTTGCATAGAATTTTATTTGGGTGATATAAAGCAAAAAAATAAAAAATAAAGCAAATAACCTCTAAATCCTGTACAGTTTCAAACTGAACTCGATGGCCTGCTTTGTTTTCTCTGTGTTAGTTCTGACCGTTGCAGAATGAGCTGACTTTCATTTCCCTTTTCCTCCTCCCTTTTCTTTTTATAAATATATACATAAATATATATATATTTTGTTGTCGTTGTCGCAAAACTCTTGTCACTGGAGAAGAACGGTTGATGCTGGTGCAAGGAAATATATCACCCCACAATCCAACAGCAACGGGAATTAAAAAAAAAAAAAAGGAATAATTGCTGAGAAAGGCACGACGGATCTCCCCGATGTAAATTTGTACAGTAACATTTATAATGTTTTCTACACTTGAAGAAAGTATTTATAATTTCAGCTGTCTGACTGGGTGCGAATCTCTGTGACCTGCAGAAATGGATAGCCATTTGTTCCCGTGGTTTCTCGTGCAGTGTTTGGTGAGGTGACAGTGTATGAATTATTTATGCCAATAATAAAAAACCAAAACAAAACAAAAACCAAAACCAAAAAGCACCTTTGATAGCCAACGCAACCCCCTGCTGGTCCGTGTCCCTGCGTCGTCGCTCGCTCCCTGCCCTCTCCTTGCTCCAGCATCACTTCCTGGTGATGGGGTGGGAGGATTTGTCCGTGGCAGGGTCTGGACCACTCTCCACTAACACTCAACCCTGGGAGCATCTGGGTGCTGAGCTCTGGTCTGGTGATGCTCAGGGAGGACACCGCACTGCTGAACCCCCCTTTACTTCTCTCCCACCGTGTCACCTCGCAGCCCGGCCCTTCAGTGACAATAAGTCACCACAAACATTTGGATGGGAGCTGCAGCAGCCGAAAATGTGCGAGCTGGGCAAATTACGGACCAGGCAGCAGATAAATCTCTGCTCGGTGGAGGGGCTGGGGCCAGGATGGGATGTGTGCTGAGGGGGACGCTCCTCCCCAGCCAGACCCCTGCGGGGACGGCTGAGCCGGGTGATGAAGCGCTGGAGGCTCCTCGCATCTGCTGCTTTGTTTGTTTGCTTCTCCCATGCTGTTTTACTGGGGGGCCACCATAAATCTGTGAAAGAGCCCGTCGGAAAGCAGCGGTGGCGTTCGCTTGCGGGGCTGGCGCAGGCGGTACCCGATGGTAGGAGCTGGAGAAGAAAATCACAGAGGGTTTATGTTGCTCTCCCCCATCTCCTTCCCTCCTCACTATCGCCCGAAGTGCTTGAAAGGTAAAATAATGATGGCTCACCATTAATAAACCATGAACACTCAACATTTCTCCTGTTGAGGGCTTTTCATCTTTCAAAGCCTGCAGGAGTTGGAAACCAATTAGACCAGTCACATCCTGGGCAGGGAGAGGTGGTGGGGCTGCTGGGGGGATTTTCCTGGGAAGGGTGGAAGGGGGCTGCTGTGATTGGGCATGGGTCTCCCAGAGGAGAGAGAAATGGGGGATTTAGGGCTAAAGAGCCACTACTTGATGACCTCTCTGCTGAGGACTTTGCAACCCCCCTGGCTTCCTTGCAGGCTAAATAGGATGCTGCCTGCATCAGGGTGTCACCATCTCTTGCATATATGCAAAAAACAGGGGTCTTTAAACCCTGCTGGTGGTTCCCCTGGCATAAATCCAGAGGTCTTTCCCCAGTCTGGATCATAACTGGTTGGCACTGGTGTGTAACTGGACAGCCAGGGCCCTGGTGGCTCCAGCGCTCCAGGGACAGAGCCGCTAATTGAAATGCTGGCGTCAGCACCGAGCCCCTGCTGAGCCCAGTGCAGGGATGTTGAGCTCGCTCCTGGCTTGTGGCTAATGAGATGCCAGCACCAGGCTGGGGATAAATGTGCAATATATCCCCCAAACAATGGCGTTGGTGGATTAGAGGTGCCTCTGAATACATATCTGCATAGACATAGGCACGCGCGTGTAGCGGAGAGCTACATGAATACGCACACGTGGCTGCAATCTCCTTCTTGCCGTTGATGAATCACGAGCCATTAATATTTCACAGGCAAAGAATAAACACAGGGAGTGAAAAAGGAGCTAAAAGTCCAAGGTGCCGGCTCTAGTCCTCCTGCCGCTCCTCCTGGGCAAGCCCACAGCAATGCTGAGGGACCATGGGTGGCCATCGCTCCTAGTTGGGTGCCGGTAGCGTTGCCACAATGGGGGTGCAGCCAGCCCGGCTGCTGTGGGACGGTATGGTCACCAAAGGGGCTGTTTGCTTTGGGCTAGTCACTGGTTTGGGGTTAGCTACATTGATGGAGAAGGAGGAGAGCAGATGGTATCCATCTCTTCACAGGGAAGGTGGCTTCAGAGGTGTCCCCGTGCATCCCGGGAGCTGCTTGGGTGACCCACCCTCCATCTGGACGCACGAGGTTTTATACGCACCTATCTTCCTTGACTGCCCCCAAAACAAAGCATACGCTGAAGCTTTTTATTGACCTGAACTTAAAAATCAGAAGCGTGGGTACCAGGATGATGCACCCAGCTGCTAGACCTGGTTACCGGCCACCAGCCGTGGCCACCAACCGTGGTGACCATGCTGGCACCGCAGCGATGGCTCCAGGTGCCGTGTCTGCTGCTGGTGGTTTGGGTTCCCCTTTCTGCTCTGTACCAGAAGTGGGAGAAAAAAAGGCTGGCAGGGAGCCGAGCCCTGAGCCTGGAGGGTGACAACTGGCGGTGGCACCCAGCCAGTGCTCTCACCCATCCCATCCCACCACTGCGGGGGGGACTCATGGCGGGTGGGGGCTGCAAAGGTCTGCAGAACAGGGGAACCGCTGCAGATTAACACAACACTCACACTGCAGCCCAAGCCAGGATGGGGCTAGTGGAGGCCCTGCATCACTGACCCAGTCCTGGACCATCCTGCCGGTGCTGGTTCTCCCCGGGTCGGGCACAGCCCCGACATGGGCTGGGGTTGTGGCAGTGTCTGACAATGGGGTATTGTTCAGCCACTGTAATTTATGTTTCCTCCCCAGGCTCTCCTGGGCTTTCTCAGGAGCCTCAATGAGCCCTTGCTCCTGGAGCACAGGGTTGGTCCCTTCTGGGGGGGACAGGGGTGAGCTGAGCCCCTCCCAGCCAGGACTTGTGGTGGCTGGGGGTGTGTCCTGCTTGGGTGCTGCATGTGTGGGCACAGGCTGGGGATAAAGCACAGCTCTGGTCCTTCATTAGGGCTTGATTAGCTCATCAAGGGCTGTCCTGTCCCAGGGGCAGGACGTGCTGGGACATCCCGAGCCCACTCCATCATGGATGTCCTGGAGAGCATTGTGGGGAGCCCTGGATGGGCAGCTGCTGATGATGCTTGAGCTAAATGGCCACTGCTGTGGTGGCCCCCACCCTTTAATGGGATTGTTGCTGTGAACCAAAGCAGAGCTGATCCTGCTTTGCAGAAAGACCCGGCTCATTAGTGGGATTAACACTGGCCAGGGCATGTAAGGGAGCTGCCTGGCTTCCCCTGGGCTTTCCATCCTCCTCTGCCCAGCTGCTGGGGAAGGGGCTGCCCTGGCTCAGGTTGCCTTAGTCCTGCTGTCCCTTTGCTCAGCAGATTCTCTTTCCTCACCTCTATTTTTATGCTGCCTTCTGGGACAGAAACCTGACCCCCCGGCTGCTTTGCCCTGTGCCTGGAGATGCGAGCTCCCACTTGGCTCCCAGTGCAGGACCCTTTCCTCCTGGGAAGGAGCAGCGACTCCAAATTCTCAGCCTTTTGTCCTAAACTTTGCACCTTCAGCTTCCTTCACGGGTTCAAGAGCTGCACCATGCCCTCGGCAGCACCAGGTAGAAAAAACTGTCTGAAGGCTTTCCTGTGCCTCACAGCTTTTTGTTTACTCTGTGTTTGGTTGGGACAGGGTGGCTTTCTGTGTCTGTGCAGCAAACCCTGGACGTGGAGGGGGTCAGGGCATCCCCTCACTCTTGTGTGTGCTGCCAGGTCCCTGTGGTGTGGAGTTTGGTGTGTTGGAAATCCTCTTGGAAAATAAAACTGCAGCTCAGGGTTTGTGCCTGGGCTCTGCTCACCCGGGTGGCATTTGGGCAGCTGGCAGAGAGAGAGCTGTGACCAGAGCAGATGTTGTCTCCCTGGGGCCTGGCCTGAGCGTTTTGGGCATGCTGGGGTGGAAGGCATCACTGGAGGGCACAAGGAAGAGCCTGTGCCCACCATCCGATGGTTAGCTATGGAGTAGGGTGCTCTGTGGTATCCACTGGCTCCATGTCCCTGTTTCCAGCTCATGGAGGACAAAAGCCCAGTAACCTGGCTGGCACCAGCTACTGGGGGTGAGCCTTCAGTCTCTCCTCCCTTCCTCCTCATCATCAGCCCCATGTGGAGAGAGATCAGCCAAGCACTGCTCCCTCTGGTTCCCCAGCCCCTCAGTGAGGGGTGAGGGCACCATCCTGAGCTCACCTGGCTGTGGGCAGCTGGAGCTGGGCAGAGCCTCCCAGCACACTGTGCTCATGGTCCTACTGTGGTTATATCCAGTTGTGCATCAACTGGAGAAGCTCACAGGGAGCTTTGTGAAGGTCTCCTGGAAAATCCTGCTCCAGAAATACCTGTTTATCGCAGAGGCTTTAGCAGTGCTCGTTTTGCTGGCTGCTGGGCTGTTTCCAATCCCATCCTCTCCCCTGTATGACTTGGGGACACAAACCTCTCTATGCTGTGGCTGCAGGTACTTGGGGGTGCTCCAAGTTTAGGGACCAGCTGTCCCTCTGCGTCATCTGGCACCATCAAGCTGATGTTACACCAACAGGTTCTGGTGGCTTTGTCCTCTGCCCTGTGACTGGGGGTACATGGGAGGGGATGGCCACCCACAAGCTCGTGGGCACTGAGATTAGAGTGGTGCCATGGTGGTGGTCAAGCCCCAGCTTGGATTTCACTCACTGGCAGCTATTTTCAGGCCTGCAAATCCAATGGGTGATAAAGCTTGTGGCCCTATGTGCGTGGTAAAGTCACCCCTGGCATGACAGGTCCTTCCTCAGCCTGGCTGCGTGGTTTGGTTTTGTTATTTTTTTTTTTTTGAGGATCTGACTACTACGCTCATTTTCAGCTGCTTGCTCCATGTGAGCCCTTTTCCAGCACCCCAGGTGGGGACAGGTTCTTGCTTACCCCTTGCACAGGGGGTTTGCTGCTCAGAGTAGCCCATGGCATCCTCCCAGGTGGTGATGGGTCCCTGCTACCTACCCCCAGCCCCCAAAACACCAGCATACTGGGTTGCTTCTGAGTTGGTTTTGCATTTACAGTAGTGCATCCATGCTGATGGAGCAACTACACTGTGTCTCTGTAGCTGACGCTTTGTGAATCCCATCTGCATCAGCAGGGATGGGGGGAAGGCTCCAGGCAGGTGCTGGGAAGAGGAAGGTTTTGGCAATGAGAATCTCTTGTTCTGTGCCTGGGCAAATGCTCTTGGTGGTTTCCCCCCCCACACATCAAGTCCTGCCCCTGGGTTTGGCTTGGAGCAAAGCTGCCTCAGGTGTTGGGAGGAAAATGAATTGCCCCATTATCAACGCTTTCTCCCACACCTTAAATACAATGCACCCAGCAGGAGAGGGGCCCTTGGGTGCTGCTCACCCACACCTCATGGGTGCATGCAAGCGGCTTGGCCACAGCCTCCCGGGGAGCATCTATGGGACTGTTTTTCCCAGGGGAACAACACTGCGGCCATCCCTGGACCTCCGGTGGTGAGTGAGACCTGGGCTGCATTGGGGCTGGTGGGTTGAGACCCCTGAACTGGGGTCTGTGTGTGCCAGGGCTGGCCCAGGGGCTTGGGGTGACGCTGGGTACTGCGGGCAGACGTGCAGTGGGCTACATTTTGGGGTGCAGGCTGTGCTTGGTGCGAGGGAATTCCGGGGAAGAGTGGCTGGGGAGGTGATGCTCAGCTCCTAAAGAGGCTGATGAAAACTGTTGCAGAGGCTCAGAACACTCTTAGCTGTGGAAATAAGGTGGGGAAGGCAAGGGGCTTGACTTGAGAGGCATAGGAAGCTGATAAAGCAGCACTTGCCCCATTGGGAGCTGCTGCCTGTCCAGCTGCAGCCCCAGGACATCCTTCCAGGGCTTCCTCCTGCACTGCTGGAGATGTCCAAGTCCCTTCTCTAAATGCCTGTAGCTGATTATAAAAACGGCCCGTACATCAGTGCACAGCGCCTTTTTTCACCTGCCCCCTCCTTGTTTCCATAAAGTTGGTCGATGTGTGGGGGTGGATCCTGGGAATCCAGGGCTGGGAAGCCACAACCAGGGGTTTAGAGGTGGAAGCACTCAACCGCCCCGATGCCTCTGCTGTGAGGTGTCTGCTCAAAAGTTGTTCTCATGGAGACTTGTTGGTACAAAAGTCCTAGCGCAGAGCAGTGGGGTCTGACTCGGGGTTTGGAAGAGGAAAATACCAGGATAAATTGCTCACAGGCAGATAAAAGGGGAGTTTTGCAGGCAAACTGATCAATGGGAAGGCATGTGGGACAGCAATCCTGCTCTTGAGAGAAGCATCCAGGTCATCTTGGGATGGGAAGCGCTTGTGTGAAGTATAGCAGGGACCTGATCTAGAGGTGTTGACAGCAAGCAGGGCAGGATGCGACTTTTGAAAACTATTTTACAAGGTTTGTGTTTCGTGGTGTTGACCTAAGGCTTCTGGGCAAGAAAGCCACATCCATGCCTATGCAATGTGTGGGTCAAGCACATCCCTCCCTGCTTGGGACTGGAGGGCTCTCACTTGGGGTTTCAGTCTCCTAAATTTAAGAAGCAAATTGCCTCTGTACTGATTGAGCTGGGGAAGCTCAGGGGCTTTGCAGCAGCCAAGCCTGATGCTGAATTGAGATGCAGCTCTCCCACTGAGTGGATTCTGGATGGGGCGATTGGAGGGGACAGGAGACAACAGGGTCCCTGGTAATGATTTAATCTCAAAGTACTGATTTAATTAATGCAGCAGCCCTTGGATGCATCCTAATTCTCTGGGCACACCTGACTTTGCAGCACAGAGGGGCTGAAGTTGTGGTGAGGAGCCTGCACATGCCTTTCTGCTTTCCCTCACTTTGCAGCTGAGAAAAATCAATGCAAAAACCCTTCAAGATGCCCGGAAAGACCCGTTATCTCCCGATCGAGCCAGGGAGGTGAAGTTCAAACAAAACCCCACTGCTGCGTCAAGGACAAGAGCTCCTTGCCTGCTCTTCTGGGGGTGGGTTAAAACCCCCACTCCTTCCTTATAGACATACGTAATTCCTTTGGTTTAAGGCAAAAAAAAAAAAAAAGCTTGCTCATCCTGCCTGTGGTGTGGAAACTGCCTTCTCCCTGGGTCTGCACCTTGTTCTGCTTGGGGGAAAAAGCATTTTGTAGAGGACAAGGTCCAGAGTCCCCACAAACAGGAAGGAGGGGACAGCTCTGCAGCAGCGCAGGGCTGCTGGGTTTTCTCCTTCACCTTTTTCCCATTAGTTGGGTGTTTTGGACTCAAATCTGAAGTTTTCTCTAGTCCTTGTCCTCCCTCCTCTCAACCCCACCAGCTGATCTGAGGGAAGTGACAGATCCCAGCCCACTAAATGCCTAAAAATTAGCCAAACCATACTGTGATTAGGCAGGTGTAGAGCAGCTTCCACCTGGGGAGGTAAGAAGTTATTGAATAACTAAACACCTCCACCAGCCACCGATCTCTGCTGGGGACTCTGCGGCTGTGCTGGCACCAGGTGCCCTGCGGGTACTTTGGTCACCCCAAATCACAAACAACTTCCCCCCTATCCCAAACCTGGGGAGCCCAGGGGATGCCCTGGCTGTGGTGATGGGCAGAGCAGGTCCTGGGAGAGCTGCACGGTGCTGGGCATGGCCTGAGGAGGGGACGAGGACACTGTTGGGCCCCATTGAGGGTGAATGCCACCGTGGGAAAGCTGGCTGGGGCCGCGCAGCCGGCTCGGCACCGCGCACGCAGCCCTCCTGCGGCTCCACCGCCAGCAAAGCCCTTTCTCCTCGCCTCCCGGCATCTCTCTTTCCCCTTGCTCTGACCAGCCCCTCGCCTCTCGGACGGCTCCGGAGCAATGGAGTCGGTGTGTGCCTTTTGTTTACTCTTTCTTTTGGGGCTGAAATGCCACAAGCTGGGGCGGGGACAGGGGGGAGCAGGGCCCCGGCCAAGCGGCATCTGCAGCGGGGGCGAGCGGGGCGCGATGCCCGATGGCCAGATCTCTCCGGACGCAAGTAAGGCTGGGGGTGGCAGGGGGACCTGGGGGGGAGGGTCTGGCTGTGGGGTGACAAGAGGGGAGGCTCCTGGGGTGACTCTGTGTGGCTGGGTGGGATGTGAGTGTCTTTGGCTCCCACCAAACTGGGAGGCTTTCAGGCATGGTTTATTTGGGATGGAATTCTGGGGGTCTGCTCTCTCCCCACCTACCCTGCTGGTCCTCGAACTGCAGGGGGATCACTTCTTGTCTCCACCTTCCCGGGTGTTTCAACTTGGGCACACGCTTGGCCTTTGCACGCTGGGCAGGGGGCTGGTGCTGCTGTCAGCATCCCCTTGGCCATAGCAGGAGGTCAACAGCTCTCTCCTGGCTCAAGTGGTTCCATGGGCTGCAGGACCATTTGATGCACTGGAAGCCTTAAAAAAAATCCCTCCCATGTGCATCTTGCTGCTCTGTTGGGACTTTTAGCTTCTCCTACATGCCATGGGCTGGAAATCATGCTCCACCTTGATTAACCACAGCAAATTTTTGGTACCTGTTAACATAGGTGAAGTGATTTGGGGTGCAGAGGGGTGGCCATGGGACCTGGGGAAGGGAGGAAGAAAAGCAGCTGAAGGGGAGGGGAGGCACCTCAGCAGCTTCTGCGGGGAGGCGTGTGCTCCTTCCTCCAGCAAGGACCTCATCCTGCAAACTGCGTCGGCACGCAGCTGCTCCGGCTTCCTGGGAAGTCCTATTGATGCCAAAGCAATCCTGGGGGGGTGGGGGGGTGGGGAAGGACTGAAGTTATCCGGGGCTGCGTGCGGCTGCAGATGTGGGGTCCTTAACCCCCCCCTCCCTGTTTTTCAGGGAGGGTTTGGGAGACTGATCAAAAGCTGGAGCTGCCGTCCATCTGCTTCTGACAACCTGAGCACTCGCTGGCAGCTTCTGAATTCCGAGTGTTGAATTCCTCAATAATTAGAGGGTTTCTTGGGGAAAAAAAAAAAGAAAAACCCAACAAAAAAAAAACCCCACAACCCATCTGGGCTTTTTCTTTATGAGAATTAAAAGCCAAGGTGGGTGTGGGAGGGGGGCAGGTGGATTTTCAGCCTTAGCAACCCAAATCTTGAAATATTACATCAGCAC
Organism: Ceryle rudis; assembly: GCA_033439905.1. Lineage (NCBI taxonomy): Eukaryota > Metazoa > Chordata > Aves > Coraciiformes > Cerylidae > Ceryle > Ceryle rudis. Next base: position 8,183 of record JAAGNO010005459.1, on the reverse strand, counting down.
CAAAGAGGTGTAATTAAGTAGGAAACAAATGAGCCCAGCTAATCTGTTTTGCTTGTTTGAGCTTAGCGGAGTGCAGAAAACAAACAGAGGCTGAATGATGAATGAGACTTTTCTTTCTTTCTTCCTTTTTTTTTTTAAGGGTGTTTCTTTCTCTACCCCCCCCAAGGTGTGTGTGTGGGGGGGTGTTGGATATGGGTCGGGAAACTCGGCCACTCTCCCCATGGCTCGTAGGCCACCAGACCGTGGCAGCCAAGGCTGCGTGTCACCACTTGCCGTTTGCCCCTTTCTTGCTTTAATCGGCTGCTTTGCCAAGCCGGCTCCCTTGGATGCCTTCCCAGGGGGATGGGGATGGATCTCCAAGGTGCTGTTCTCTGTGGCTGCAGGAGGGTGGGCATCAAAGCTTCAGCTCCGTGGGTCGCTGTGCGAGTGCCCTTTAGTGTGGGCTGTGTCGCCGTATCCCTTGCTCGGCTGCAGCACCGGGAGCTTCTACGTGTCCTCGGGAGGATGAGCTTCTGCCCGAGGTGATCTCTCAGCACCGGTGTTTCTGCTGCTGTGGCGCAGAGAGCCAAGGCTGTCAGTGCTTCTTCGGGTAGAATGAGCGGGGAGCTGGGCAGCCCCTGTGTGGGGACCCCACAGCATCCCGCTGGCTGCTCCTTGGACAGGGGGATGTGTCCTTGGCTGCAAAGCCACTGATGCGGGCAGCATTTTGCTGCCCTTTAAACACTCCAAAGGTCTTTGGCAGCCTGGCCGGAGCAGACTGTGCTGCTGCTTCTTGCTGCCTGGCCATGCCCCAGCTGCCTGCAACTCCCCGCTGCCTGCACTGAGCCCACTGGTGTGGGCTCGTAGGGCTGCTGGCTGCTTTTGGCCGGCCGTGGTGGGGAGCAGGGCTGGCTGTGGTTTGTTTTCTCCATGCACTCGCGTGCTTTTGAGCTCCGGCAGTGGCATGAGGTGCCAGGAGCAGATGGCAGCCATCGGCTGGGCTTTCTCTCAATCCCCGTGGCTCCTGGCACCGTGCTGGGCAGCAGCTCCCAGTAACCCCCTCGCTCCCGCAACACTCTCCAGGGAAAGAGATGGGGGCTTTTGGTTTTGCCTCTTCTTCAAGCATGTTGCATCTAAGCCCCCTCCCTGGCCCAGCAAAGAGCTTCTCGTGATGTGTTTTGGCAGGGTGCCCTGTGCCGGGGGCCAGGGGGGACCTAGTGTGGATGAGTTTGTGTTACAGGCAGATGGGTCTGAGCTGCTGCCCATCAGTCGGTGTCAACAAACACTGTTCCCCAACAGCCTCCGGCCAAACCTTCCAAAATTTGTTTTAAAAACAGGGGAAATGAGAAACTCACTTGGACCTAGGGAGCAGAGGATGTTCCCACTGCACTGGTGGTGTCTGTACTGGTCAGCATCCTTTCCAACCCACCCTGGTGCTTCTTTTGCACCCCCCCTGTCTTGGTTCTGTACCTTTAGGCTGCTTTCAGCCTCCTCGCCAGGGTTGTGTCCCCACCGGTGTCCTCAGCAGCCCCCCTTTCCCTGTAGCAGGAGGATGCTGAGCTCTCCACGCACACATCTGGCCCTCCCTTGCCCTCCCCTGCCAGCCGCATCCCATCTCCTGCCCCCGGAGAGGCCGGGAAATTGGGAAACGGCCAAAATGAAACAAGTTTTCCCCTCCCCTCCTGGGTGACAATTTCAACTCTGCAGGAGCTTGGTGGCCGCCAGCCTGTTCCTGCAGCCCCAGCAGCCCCGGCGGGAGGGGAGCACCAGCCGCTACCTCCCTTCCTAACTAGCACTTGCCTTATTATTATTATAATATAGTTTTTAATTTCGTTTTTTTCTCGGCGAGGAAAAGGCTGGAGCTATTTATTCGCAGGCGTTGCAGTTGGCCGCCTTGTTTCAGCAGTGTCGTGGCTCTCTCCAAGTAATAAGAGCATCTCTGGAAGAGAAAATTGAGCAACTCAGTAGCAGGCGGTGTCCTCCTCACCAAGTGAGGCTGTTTATCCTCCTCATTTTGTTTCAGATGAATAAATTTGCCAGACAGCAATGATATTAGCCTCGTCTCAAAGACTTTATCAATTTGCAGTTGTCTCTTCGATGATAGTTTTTTATTGAACTGTCTGAGATGATTTCCAAAGAGAGGACTGCAATTTAAACTATTAAGTAATTTGGGAGAGCAATTAGTGTTAATCTGGAAACTCCCTGTGTTGCTCCCGAATAAATCAACCTCTCCGTGAGAGTCATGCTGAAAGAGCCTGGGCTGATTTATGCTAAGGGGGGGTGTGAGGGCTTTTGGCCAGGAAAACAACAAGGAGAAAGTTTCTTGCCTGGAAAACTTTAATATTTTGATGCTGTTGTGGTTCAGAGGGTGCTGGGGAGGTGGGTGTTGCTCCTGGGGTCTGCCAGGGTGCTGGGATGCCCCTCCATGCAGGCCCATCTCCAAAATGTTCCTCTGCCAGCAGCTGTGTGCATCTCTGAGGTGCTGTCTGGGAAGGGCTTGGTTCAACCCAGAGCTGGGGTTTTGCTTCTGGCCTCATCTGTCCCATGGGAGACAGAGGTTGGATGGCGGGGATGTGGGAGGTATGAAGATGAAGGAGGGCAGAGGAGACTCCCATAGAACACTGTGTTATGCATCAGGTCCTAGAAACACCGAGTGGTCCCATCAGGTGGAGCTGGTGGAGGTGAAGGCTTCTCCTTTGTCTTGTTCTCTGTTGGCTTCTGCTCAAAACTAACCACCAAAATGGGGTGTGAGGGCCCCAAACCTCACCTGTACAAGCAAGTCTCTGCTCTGACTTGCACCCAACCTCTTCTGCCTGCAACATGGTCACCTTTGCTCAAGGCAGGGCCAGAGGTGGTTGCTCAGGAGCATGACCTAGCCAAGTTTTAAATGGCCCCAAGGATGACACTCCCATGTGTTTGACCACCTTCGTGGGAAATGTTTTTTTTTTCCCCACTAGTCAAAATTTCTTATGTTCCAGCTTGTGCCATTGCATCTCATCCTGCCTTGGTGACCTCTGGCTGTCTTCTCCCCATCTTCCATTTAGGTGGTTGCAGACAGCCATTCAGTTTCTTCTTCCCTTCCTCTTTGGGAAGAAGGAACTGAACGCCTGCAGCCTCACTTTGCGCATTGTGTGCTTCTGCTCTGCTTCTTGATCAGGTTGGTGGTCTCCAGTGGACTTTCCCTGGTGTGTCCATGTCTGTCTTGCCATGGGGAGCCCAGAACTGGACACTATCCAGACCTGCAAGTATCAAATAGAGAGGAATAATGCATCCTAGGGTAGCAATTGGTGTTGGCAAAGCTGAGCCATGGTTCTTCTTGTCCACTGGGATCTCCAGACCCTTTTCTCCAAAGCTGCTTTCAAACCATTTTGACCTATCCCATCCTGTTACTGGGTGCTATCCCTTTCCAGGGGCAGGACTTGGTGTTTGCCTTCAGAGCTCCTCTTGGGCTGTTTCTCCAGCCCATTGTGGTCCCTTTGGATAGCAGCCCTGCCTTCCAGCATGTCAACTGCTCCCCCCTATCTGGTATCATCTGAAAATGAGCTGAGAGTGCAACCTGTCCCAGATTTATCTGCTTAACCACAATTTGGCCACAAAAATACCACATGAGACTTTATCAGAGGTCTTGCTAAAGTGAAGTCATACAGCTTGCGCTGCTCTGCCCTGGTCCACGGAGTCAATCATCTCACCCTGGAAGGTGATCAGGTCCATTTGCCATGATTTATACCCAATGAATCCCTGCTGGCAATTCTCAATGACTTTCTTGTCCATCCTGGGTAGAAACAGCTTCCAGGATGATTTGCTCCACCACCTTCTCGGGCAAGCGGAGCAGCCAGTGGTTCCCTAGATCATCTTTGCTGGATGATGGGTGATGTTTGCCTTTTGCCTGCCCTTGGGAAATTCCCCTGATCCCCACCATCAGTCAGCGACAGAAGCAGCCTTGGGCGAGGGCAGAGACAGAGGGGTGAAAGCAGCCCCAGCAGAGCAGAGCAGCCATCAGAGCCTCCACTTCCCAGCCTTGTCCTTCTCCTCAAGGTCATCTCGGGCAAGATATTTCTGTTTGCGGGGAGCGTGACAGCACCTTGCGCAGGGCAGCCTGGAGAGCCTCCGCCTCTCCTGACAGTTGCTTCTGTTGGGAGCGGTTGCTATTTTCTGGTGGCTGCCAGTTCCCCGTTCGGATACCTTCGTAATCCACCAAGGGACCTCACATCTCCCTTTCTTTCTTCTTTTCTTTTTATTTTTTTCCTTTTTCTAAAACAATTAGCTTGGCTCAAGCCCTCTGCAATACATCAATTAATACAAGCTGCGGCAGTAAATTAAAGGGAAACAGGAACAACTATGCTGGGATTAGGTCACTAAAACTATAAACTTTGGAACAAATCAGATTTCCTTGGGAAGGGAAATGGACAGCGGTGATATGTCAAGTTGTGAGATGAGACAGGCTTGGAGCAACTTTCCAGAGTCTTCTGACTTGGCCGCTGGATGCCAGAACTACTTCCCTAGGGAAAGTTTTGGGTTGCCAGACCCTGTTGCCACTGATAAATGTTTGGATGGCCAAACAAACAGACAAGAGGAGAGAGAAAATGGAAAGGAGGGTGGTGGGGGGAAGCTGAGTGGCCACTTTGGGTGGTATATGGTGCATAGTTGTACCAAAACTTGCCACCAGCTGGGTCAAGCCCTGTATCCCCTCCTCTGTGGTGGCCGATGCCCTTGGATGTTGTGCCTGGCTATGCTTGAAGGTCAGGTTTGTTCATTCCCAGCTCACCGGGGCACATTTCCATCCTGCGCAGTGGTGGTAGGGAGCGATGCTGGGATGGATGGTGGTGCTCAGGGGTCCCTGCTGAAGGGCCAGAGAAAGGCAGAGTACCTGCACCTCTGTGCCAGCTCAGGCTGCGGTCAAAGGGGTAAAAACTCCTCCCAAAAGCCAAGGGGGCTGGTACAACAGCAATTTCTACACTAAGAGAGCAAGAGCATCTGTGCCCTGGTGGTCTGGCAAGGCAGAGGCAGGTACCGCTGGTACCCAGGACAGACAGATTGCTGGACAGAAGTCATCTGTCTTCCCCTTCCCAACTTGTGTTCCCAGTGGTCTGAGGTTGGTGGAAGGGCAGGAGCAGGACTTAGCACCCTCCTGGGGTGCCGGGGTGATGACAGCCCGTGTGTTCTCATTAGTCACAGAAATGCCTCATCCCTTTTGGCCTCTTACTCGGTTCTTGGCTTCAGTGAGACGCTGCAAAATGAATTAAATGCAGCATGCGCAAGCGAAACTTTGCCTACTCTCAGCTCCGCATCATCCCTCCCTCCTCTCTTCCCACAGCTTTGGTCTTCACCCTGTGCTTTGTCCCTTGGGCTGCTCGTGCAAAAACCATGAGGTCCTCACCGCCTCCACAGGAACGTCCCTTTCACCCTGTGAGCACAAAACCCCGCTTGCTGCTGCTATCTGACCCCCAGCACTTAACCCCTGCCCACACAGCTTCGTTAGTGGCGGTGTGAAGGCCACCGCATCCCTTCACCTCTAGTAAAAGTCCTGCTAACGATCTCCACATCTGCTGGTGGAGCTGGAACAGCGTGGGAGCTGTGGGGACAAGAGGGTGCTCCGTCTTGAAAAAAACAACCTCACGTAGCCCTTTATCTCCTCCAGCACTAATGAGGTTTCTCAGCCACCTCAGCTCATCAAAGTTGAGAGCCAACACTCTGGGCTCCTTGTGTTGTCAGAAAGGGGGAAGCATGTCTGGTGGTGAGGCTGTAGTGGACTCCAACACCTTCCAGGGCTTCCACTCCTTGCTGGAGAAGGACCATAGTGGGCCATGGTCACAGGGGACCTGGACATCTACAGGGCTGCACCCTGTGGTGATCAGTGTGGACTCTGCCACGGCAAAAGCTCCCTGCAGCAGATGCCATGATGGAGTAAGGTAGTAGTAGGATCACAGTCTTGGCAAACTTGGTTAACAGAGTTTCCTGCTTCTTGCTTTTGGTTAAACCAAAGCTGTGCCACCTCTCCCTGCTCCTAGTGAAGGCAAACCAGGCAACTCCTGCCCATGTTTTGCACTCCTCCTTGCTGCAGGTAACACCTGGAGGGATGCCATTGAGACAATTCCCATCGTCTTCATTGGTCGTTGGAGGCAGAAATACTTGGCGGTGCTCCTGCTGTATCTATGCCTGTGGCCAGGAGGCAGTGCCAAGCAGGCTCCAGGCTGGGTTGGAAAAGGTGGCTTTGCTATCCTCAGCCTGTCAGCTCTGCCGGCTGCTGCCTGGGACAGTGTTGCCATCTCTTCCTGTGCATAAACCATTGTGGTAATGAAACACTGCGGGCAGGTTTGTGGCAAGGGGCAGACTTCACCCCTGTGAAATCGCAGGGGTGGTTTCATTAGCAGTGCTACACCCAATTTATTGCTCTTTCACCACCCCTTCACAGGATTGGGAGAAGCAAAGAGATTTCAGCATCACTGAAGGCAAAACCTTGTCTTGGCTGTTCTGGTGGCCCCATATATTTGGGTTCTGTCTTGATCTTCTCCTGAAGATCAAGACAGATCTTCTCTCTGAGTGATTTTTTCCTAAGCTCACCTACCCTCTTAATGCTGAGAGCTGATCCCAGAAACCGTGTTACCATGCAATGTGATACCAACCAAAAACCTTCATGTTTGTGTAGACGCCAAGATTAATGTCAGGAGAACCCTTGACTGACTTACACAAGCATCTCAGCAGCGGTTCATGTGCAGCAGATGGGGAATGTCATATTTAACACTGCAGCAGAACTTGCATTACTCCAGTGTCTTGCTTGTGTTTCTGAAGTTAATAGCCCCAAGTCCCCTCATGGGAACCAGCACGCACCATTGAGTAAGAATGAGCCATTAGTCTGGAAGAGGTCAAGACAGCAAAGTAAAGTGGGATTTGTAGCTGCAGAGCCTCCTCAAACCTCTGCTAGCGGTGCCCATGTTCGCACCAATGAAGCCTCAATCTTTGGCTCCCTTCACTCTCCTGCTCCATGTCCACGTGCACTGTGGGATTCTGGGGTTGCTTGGGGGTTTCTGGGGTCCTCAGGCCTACTGTGGGGAGTGGAGACAACTGCAGTGAACTCGGGAGGTTCAGACACTGGCTAATCCTGTTAGGAAGCCAGTGGTTATTGCAGGGCTTCCAGTGGGACCTGCTAAATGAACCGTAATTCTGTAATGAGATTTCCTTTTCCCGGCCAGACTAAATGTTCTTGGCCACTGGGAATAAGGGGGGGGGGGGGGGGGAGAAAAAATCAAGAGAGAGAAAGAAAAAGGGGAGGGGGAAGCCTGTCTCAGGCTCTGTCTATCTCGATTTTATCACAGATTTGAAGAGCTCTCAGATGTGCCTGGTTATTGCAGCTCATTCCTGCGCCCCGTGAGTGCAGCTCAGGGCAATAGGCTGCCCTGTTCTCCTCTGCAGGGGGTTGATAGGACCCTGAGAGCAAGAAAAACACATTTGAGGTAGTAATATCACTCCAAAATTCAGAGAAGGCAACAGAAGCTTCTTTACAAACCAGCGGGATGCTGGAGAGGGAAAGGGAAACAGGCTAGGAGGCTAGTGAGGAGAAAACATACCTTAGAAACGCGGCAATTTCTTTGTAGGAAAGCTGAATTACACCAAGAAACCTCCAAAGTGTGGTCTATTCTGACTTGGAGCTGCAACGGGGAAAAGCCAGCAGCCTCCTGCTCTCCTCCAGGCAGTCTCCAGGGTAAGGTTGCAGGGGAGGGATGCTTTGGGTCGAGGCAGCTCAGCACCGATCCTGCCCCAGTTCGGCAGCGTGAGGCTCATGCAGCTGTGGTCCCCGTGCTTTGGCTGGGGTGAAGTCAGGGCAGAGATGAAGTTGACCTATGGTCTTTGCAAACAGTGGGGGTTTTTAGGTGAAAACCCACAGTGTAAGCTGGCATATAGCTCAAAGACCATCCGCCGTTTGTTCTGGACCATTGGCTCCAGGCTCTGCTGGCAGAGGGGGTGGCTGCTCACCTGGGGCAGCAAGGGCACGTACTCAGCCCCGCATTAAACACCTCCTCAGCTAGGAAGAGCACACCCGTAAGGCCATCAGACGGCATGTTTCTCATTCAAACAGCTCCTCTTTGGGCTGCACCCCCAGCAGTGTGGGCAGCAAGGGAGGGGGGGCGCATCCTGCCCCTCTGCTCCCAGGGCTCTGCTCTGGGGAGACCCCCCTGCAGTGCTGGGGCCAGCTCTGGAGTCCTCAG
>JAAGNO010005457.1:0-30483 GCA_033439905.1 Ceryle rudis | reverse complement strand
AAAACAGTAAAAAAGAAAGCTTTACTTTATAAAAAAATGCACTTAGTGTGCTTCCCCACACACTGCAGAGATACCTACTACTAGATATCAGAAGTATAGATGTAAACGACAGAGAAGATAGTTGAAGGTAGAGTAACTATCAGTGTATCGCAGGGATTGATACTGGGTCCAGTACTGTGCAACACCTTGACAATGGGAAAACGTGTGGAGTGGCTGATTCACCAGAGGGTTGTGCTGCCATCCAGAGGCACCTCAAGAGGCTGGAGAAATGGGCTGACAGAAATCTCAAGAAAGGCAAGTAACAAACTCTTGCACTTGAAAAGAGGGAGGAAAAAACAACCAAACATCACACCACAAAAAAAACAAACCAAAAACACAACAAAAAAACACCAAAAACCACACACCAGTGCCACGCTGGGAGCCAACAACCAGAAAACAACTTGGCAGAAAAGGATCTGAGTGGACACCAAGTTGAACATGAGCCAGCAACCTACCACTTCCACAAAGAAAGCCACTGGTATCCTGCGGTTGCATTAAGCAAAGCAACGCCAACAGGTCGATGGAGGTGATTGTTCTCTGCTCAGCACTGGTGAGGCCACACCTGGACTACTGTGTCCAATTCTAGACTCTCCAATTCAAGAGAAACATGGACAGATTGGAGAGAGTTTGGTAAAGAGCCATGGAGATGCTGAGGGGACTGGAGCATCTCTGTGATGAGGAAAGGCTTAGAGCCCTGGGGCTGTTTAGCCTGGAGAAGACTGAGAGAGGATCTGATCAATGCTGATCAGTAATTAAGGGGTGAGGGACAAGAGGATGGGACCAGATTCTTGTCCGTGGTGCACAGTGGCAGGATGAGGGGCAACGGGCACAAACTGGAACCCAGGAGGTTCCATCTGAACAGGAGGGAAAATTTCTTTCCTGTGAGGGTGGCAGAGCCTGGCCCAGGCTGCCCTGAGAGGTTGTGGAGTCTCCTCCTCTGGAGAGATTCCAAACCTGCCTGGACAATGTGATCCTAGGCCTCCTGCTCTGGTTGATGGGGGTTTGGATGAGATGATCTTCAGAAGTCCCTTTCAACCCCCACCATGCTGGGTTTCTGTGAAATGTGATATTTAGTTCTGAAATTAATAGGTGGTTTAAAAGCCACATTTCACTGAGTAAGCAGTATTAAAAATGAATGCTATTTGCTTTCATACTGAATGATTTAATGATTATTAGGTTATTTACTAGATATATTTTTAGGTGTGTGGTGTGTCAGTTAAAGTGAAGAGCTTATTCCAGAAAAGCAGGGTAAACTCAAAATATTTCAGAAACAGGGTATTTCAACAAAATTTCCTTTCTCCATCTAAGATGCACACACAATTCTTAATCTTCCACTGACATTCCAGTCAAGATTTCACATTTTCTCATACAATCTTCCACAATTCCATGATTTATTACAAATGTTAAAGACCATTCATCTTAAGCACTCGAATGAAAACAAAAACACAAGACTTCAACTTTTCTATAGTACCTTGCAAAGTTCCCCCCCCAGGAAAGACATATTCATTTACGTGCATATTTATCATATACTTATGACCTCATTTATATATCCATTTATCCACTTAATGATCCACAATGATTTTTCATTCGGTATGTGTAGTACCCATAAATCAAATGCTCACAGAAAATCCTCAAGTATAAACAAGACCTACCAGACAGACCAAAAGGGTTCTTAGGGCAGTGCTGAACTGGGATGCAGGAGGTCACCTGTCCCCTGAAGTACCCATTTCCACATACCAACAGGAGAAGTAAACCATTCTTTTTAATATGGAAATTGCAGTGGGGAACATAACTTAGCAGACTCCTTTGAACATGCATTTCAGTGTCAAAAAACTGATACAGTGGTGTTAGACATTTTTGAAGCATCTCTGGTACTTGACATAAGGATACGGAATCCATTCATAAGATTTTATTAAAGGTGTAACTCTACAGAAGTACAGAGAAGAACAAGGCATAGAGCCAAGAACTGAACTTCTGTCTCGGATCCAAAACTGAAAATGTCCTTTCATTTTTCTAACTGCAACTATTTATTGGTTGTCAGGGGAACAGCATGATCTCACCATTGAGAATAACACCGACAAGGGAAAAGGAAGAAAAGGGAAGTTAATTCCTATTTAAAATAAGGCCCATCTCACAGTCAAAGCCACTCTTTCCTGAAAACTTGAATGTCTGTTGTAATCACCCTCTACCTATCTTCTAGGTCAGACATGAAAAGGAAAATTACCCAATAACCTCAGGAAAATGTATTTATTAAATGTTTTGGATTCAGCCTTTGTCAGCACTGTTGAGCCTGAGGAGGGTATGTTAAGCTTGGCAACTACCAAGTGCAAGAAATAATGAAGCAAAAATATAAAGCTTAACTACTAACCTACCATTCATTACATTTGTAACAGATACGATTATGAAGACAGTAAAACAGTATGTTTGTGTGTACTATCCCTCTACAAATGCACATGAACAAAAAGGAAAAGTGGTCTTCTGTGTTATCTCTTGAGGGCTATCAAGGGAACACAAACTGTAAATATCCAGTTGTAACAGATGCCAGGTCTCGTGAATATATCAGGTTTTGTCCCTGAACAGTTATTTTGAACAGCCCAGAGGGAGTGTGCACTTTTCAATAAATATCCACATGCTCCAAAACCAAGAACATTTCTTATTTGTAAGAGGACCACTACATTAGAAAGATTATCACGAGAAAATACTCAAGGGAGAAGTCAAGCTTTCCTTTGTAATTAAACTTTATTCAAAATTGAAACAAAAGGCTTCCTAAAAGACAGACTTCTAAAGGTCTCTAAATAGTTTTCTTTCCTAATAGTCATGATGCAAGATTTAGCAAACACTTTTAACATTTTACTATGCTGAAAAGCAGAGAACTAGCTTGGTTCTTTCTTTCCAGATAAAAAGCTTTTTCTGTGTAAGAGGACAAACAAAATCAAAACCCACTCTCCATGTCAGAAACTGTGTGGGCTTTTGCTCTCACACAAACTACCATACTACCATCTTTCCTCCATTCAGCTGCCTACAAGAAGTTCTTAAAGAAAAGGTCAAATTTATTCTTCGGGTATTGTCAATATGAGGCTGATAGCAAAAAAGCAGTGATATGATACATCAGCTTCTCTTTACACAGCAGTTTTCATGAACCTGTTTCTCAGAAGACACTATTTTTAAGAATACTTTCTCCATAAATGCATAATTACTTGTGAGCAACATGCAAATTCAGAACATTCTCAGTTTTGACACTCCAAATTCTTTTTCCCAAATGTATCACACCTCCCCTTAAGTTTGTTTTTGCAGGGATGGAAGGTGTTTCTAGAATTTATCTTTTTTTTTTTTTCCCCCACTATTGTCAACCCCCCCAAAAAAGCAAAAAGCTTGGAAACTTGTTCTGAAGCAAGACTTAAAAATTCTTTTCATGACTGGAGCAACTTGCTGCACAAAGGAAAACTGACAGAGAAGGAACAATTGGATGAAATAGATTAAAAGAAAAGTCTGACCCAGTGTGAAAGAGAGAGATACTATCTTTCCCAAACTTAAGGAGAAAACGTTGAGAAGTAGAAAAATTAAAGGAGAGGAAGCAAGCATGATCTAAGTGTCAGTACTTGAACTTGAGCCAGACGTGAGAGACAGAGTAAACTGCCAAAGAACTGCAGCAAGAAAGCGCTAGCTCTGGTGACCATCTCGCTCCTGCAGACCCCATCAGGGAATTACAAGTGGTATGACTGAGAAATGATTGGATGGAGAATGATTTGTGAATCCTTCTGCCTGTTATCATCTGTTGACCTAGTTAAAAAGAAATATGAAAAATGCAATATGGAGGACTTTGGTTCTAATCTTCTGTTAAGGTCTAAACAAAGTGAAATGCTGTTGTTTTTTTTTTTAATCAAGTTATAAAATCACCAGGAGAAAAGTTACCCAAGAAGCAAAGGAAAAGCAGTGAGAGAGAAAATATTTTCTCCTTACCGCAATTAAACAAAATTAATGTTGTAAAACAAGACAGCTATAGATCAAAATTCCCAAGGAGGAAAGAAACATTGCTTAAACCCAAATATTTTGGGTGCAGACAGACTCAACACAAGCACAAAACTTGGAACAAAAATGTCAACTGTGAAATTCTTTTCCAAGATGGCATATGAATTGTGGTCAGGAGACATTGATGGATAGATTACAAAGATTAGTATCCAAGTCTGGTAATGATATGAAAAAAAAAAATTACAATCTGACACTGAGTGAACCCATAATTCCACCACACAAATATCTGAGGCACTTTACATGCTCCCGTGACAGACTTTGAAATTCAGCAACTCATGTAAAATAAGGCAGGCAGGCAAATAATAATAAAGATATTTTCTACTATCATTACTATAATATTAAGTAAAAAGAAACTTCGAAAAGTCAAAACTTAGCGGAAAAAAATTATACCCTGACACCTAAATCAGTATGTGGAATTCAAATGCTTAGAATTTCCTTTCATGTGGCAAATATTGACCATAAAAGAGTCTAGAAGAGTTCCTGTAGGAGCCAAAACCTAATTTACCTCCTTACAAAACTTTTAAGTTACTGAAGTTAAAGAAAATATCTTTCCTTGTAACTCACCAGTTACTCCCACATGGGAAACGTGATTAGTGTAAGTAAGACCATTATATTACTGGTTTCCAGTACAACTTAAAGTGTAAGATTTTCTTCAGAAAGAAAATTACCCCTCACAGGGAAAATGCTTAGGGAAATGAAGTTCTCTGTAAAAGGGACAGTATGCAAACGAAAGAGAGACAAGCAAGTACTTTGGGACTCAACTCAAAATCACTTGCAGTTAAAATGAATGAACATACCTGTTAGGAGACAAAATTCTTCTGAGTCTGAAGAAACAACAGAGAATAAAAAATCAAAAAAGGAAGAGCAAGGTGTTTAAAGACATATGGGAACATTTCTTTTATTATTCCTCTCTCTCCTTCCAGCCACACACAAAAAGAACTCATCATTTCAGCAGAAGAAACTAAAGCAAAACAAAATTTTCCCACACAGGTTGCTGAAGTGCTCAGAAAATTGGGTAGTTTCAGTGCACGCTCCTTATTGCTCCTCCAGCTGCAAAAATGAGTGGCAAAAGTAAAGAAGCTGGCCTGAAAGCAAGGCAAACTGGTTTTGTGATAGAGGAATAGAGATGTAAAAATGCATCCTGACATCAAAGCTCAAATCCCGATCTCAGTTACAAATGTTTCATCTAAAACTTGCATTATTTTCCCCCCCAACCAAAAAAAAAAAAAATCCAGTTAAAATGGGTGACTTTGATCTACTGAAAATCATGGCAGACCTTTGACTTAATTAGTACTGATAAAAAAAAACCCTCTCCTTTGGAGTTCACATCAATTTTGTTACAGATTCTAAACCTCCTGAACACAGCAAATGGCTTTACATTTTAAACCCATCTTGACTGATCCAGAAATATAGGCTGGAAGCTTGAAGCAAATGTTTGGGAGGCGTTACCAGCTACATAATGTCAGACTACACCTGGATTTGTTCCTTTCAGGGACTTTAAAAAAAAATAATAATAATAATCCTGAATTAGTTTTTTTTTAAGTTTACAATCTTAATTTCAATATTTAGCTTCAGTGTTGCTAATACAAGTCATCGATGATGCAACTGCTATTAGCTACAGGGAAAAAACCAAAACCAAAACCACACAAACCAAACAAAACCAACCAAACAAAAAAACACAAAACAAAAAACCAACCAACCAAAACAAACAAACAAAACAAAACCAAACAGAAAAAACAACCACTGAGAGAAAAACTAACCCTGCTCTGGTCATAGTCCTGAGAAGTGGAAAACAAATACATGTACCAGTTTTTGTACCAAGACATGAATCTCTTTCCAGTAGCATTTCCTTACAGTGATATCTGAAGCCCGATAATAAGAACTGGCTACTGAAGTGAAAATACTTTTTTAATCAATATAACATACATATACCCAAAAGGGCGCACGCAGGCTTGCATGTATAAATACATTCAAACACATATTGAAAAACCATTCTGTTCTTTAGAACGACATTTCTTACACACAAAGAAAAAAACCAAACCAGCATCTCTTCCAAATACGGGGAAGAAATGCAAAAATAAGAAGTAAACTCAGAAGGCATCAAAGCAAAAATCAGGATTAAAATTTGGGTATCTACAATCCCACAACAGTCCAATAAATTAATTTACCAGTGCTACTTTGACTTCTGGGCCTTTTTTCTTCTCCCTGTAGCCTTAAATTATATCAGGCACCTGCACAGCAAATGGCACAGCCTTAAAACCTTAGTGCAGGGAGCTACAGTCTTCTCCAGACACTTACATAATTAGCAAGGGAATCTCCACCAAAAGCCAAGGAATCAATTGTGTAATTGCCTCAAAAAGTGCATTTTTAGTATGTTTTCAGCCAAAGACGAAGGAGAAAATGTAGATTCAGTGATCATTTTAGAAAAATTTGAGATACTTTATCAGCAATGCATTTTTGTGCTATTTTTCTATGGCTAGAGTAACTCCACAGTCAAAAGGATTAGGAGCAAATGATACTAGATGAGCACAGACAGGTCCAGGTCCCACAGGGGATAAGAAAACAATCTAATAGAGAAAAATTGGAAATCTTATACTGGTCTCAATCAATTTTAATTAGTCATCTTTTAATACATCTATAGTGATTGGGGATTTAAGTTCATTCATGTAATTTTTAATGATTCCAGTTCACTTAAGAAAGGAAACTGGGTATTTATATACATCACTCTTATCACCTTTCTTTTTCACAATGTTACCCACAGAACAGACCTAGACCTTTACCCAGCCTCACTTAACAAGGCAATTATATTTAAGCAACAGCTCTATCCCAGCCAGCTACGATGCCACCTAGTGATTCTGGAGCACATGATGTCTAAAAGAGAAAAAAAATGCCGGTTGAATATGTTGTGCTTCTGTACTTTTAACAGGGGAAAAGGCAGAAAAATTAAAAACTGCTCAAAGAGCAACATAGATCAACAGAGATTTCCCCTTGTGTAGTATTTACCAGGAGATGTCTCAGTGAAATTTAATAAACCCAACATGTCCATTTTTGTTTGTGCCTCTTGTGAGGTTAAAAGATGACTTGCTCCATTATATCCTTTGAGAAGGTGTTTGACAATGAACACCTTGTGGGAACACAGTTTTGTTCTGAAAAGAATCTAACCATGCTATTAAAAAGCCAATATCTATGATACTGACCTTCATAGCATAAAAAAAACCCCAAACCCTTTATCCTAAAACTACCCTATTTTTCATTGGAAAAAACCCAACATTTTTTGCCTATTTTATTTTCCTTTTCCTTCTTATGTTTCTGCTTGCTTTGTTTACTGCTCTACATCACATGCAAAACAGGAAAAGAGGCCAGATGAAAAAAACTGCAGCAGTGGGAAAAGGAGTAAACACACCAGCAAAGCACTCTACTTTTTTTAACTTCCTCTCTGATTATGAGAAAATCCACGGAAAATTGGAGCAAAACCCATTTCAGTGCATATGTTGTAGCTCAAACTACTACTTCTGTAAGTGTTACTGTGGGCTGTAGGAGCAAGTGAAATCAGTTCAAACTGTGCTGAGGCACCAGATGGGAATTAAGCAAGGGTCAGAAATGTTGTACTATGCTTTCCAATATTTTAATACTTAACATTCAGAAGAAGACTTTACCTTTTTCCTCAGAGCATTGTTTACAACCAGACACAGAATCACATTATTAACAGCTGAAATAGCTGAAAGGGGGACCTTAGTGACACAGCCATCCCGAAAGATGTCTATTAGAAAGAAAATTCAAATTAATTGATGGGAGCATTCAATATACATATTTTTTTAGAACCTCACAGGATTCAGGACTTTATATAACAATGTGATAATACCCAGGCGAGGAGGAAGAAAAGCTGGAAGCAAACACAGGCAGAAGTTTCCTTTAAATCAGATGTCAGATACAGACAGAAAAAAAAAAAAAAACCAAAACACAAACCCAAAACAAAAAAACTAAACCAAGAACACATAAGGCAAAACAGTACAGAAAAGATAGAGGTTTTCTCCTATGAACCGTGTTTTCTCACATAACCAGGCACTCTGAAGTCCCCTAAACTGATCACCAGCAAGGTATTTCTTCATTACTTGTGCAAGTAATTACCTATTTACTATGCAACTTTATCTACAGCCTAGAAATACAGTATCCCAACATTGCCTTTGAAATAAAACATTCTACAGGAGTGTGCCGCCTACCTCACATATACAACCTATATTGAATTGAAGGCTATCCAAATAAATCTGGTATTAAAAACCAATCTGCTGAATGACTCAACAAGCTGGGGGAAGGTGAAGAGTTGTCTGAGTCAGAGAGAATTCAACATGGTGCAGGCAGATTCTCTATTAACTAGAACTGTGTGGAATTTAATGATCCGAATGAACCCTGTCTTCATGAAATGAACTCCAGTGTCTTCCTAAAGTGAGAACATACATACATCTGTCCAAAGGTGATGGTGACAGTGCATGTACTGCATGTGGGCGCAGGTTGCCTATATTCTGACAAGAAACCAAAAAATTCAAAAGCTCTAAACATGGGTTCGTGGGGTGGAAAAACCAGCTGTGTATTCACATTTGCTTGAAATACACTGAACTGGAAGAAATGACAGGAAGACACCGTACCAAAAAAAATGGATTAGTTTTGTAAAAAATTTAAGCATGGGGGGTGGGCATGTCCATCACATCACTGACATCATTGGATTGAAGCAGGGAGAAAGGAAGAAAAGTGTTTGGTTTCACTGAAAAGATACAATTCAAGCTACATTTTAAATATAGTAACACTACATTATTTACAGATATCAAGTCAAGGACCTTAAGGGTTTGGGAAATCTGGTGGCCAAATGCCACAATTATTTTTCTGTGCTAATTGAGAAGACATTAAAATCAAATTTATTTCTAAAATGAACAAAGTCCAAACAGCCATACACAGGGGTTTTTTTCCCCCTAAAACAAAGAATCTTTCTTTTTTTTACAATTGTATTACTTAAAAATTAGAGTTCTAAACCTGAAGTGGATGTCAAAGTCATGATATGTTGATGATAATATCTATACAACTGATGTAGCTTCCTTCTCAAATCTTCATGATAAACTGCACCTCTTGCCCAAAACTGCATTTCCAGTATAGCAGTTACTCCTCACGCCAGCACAACAAGGATCTTACAATCTGAAACAGAAAACTGAAGGAGCAGGGCAAGAAGACCCATTGCCAGAAAGAAAAAAAATCTCCAGTGAAGATGCTGCATTGAGTCTCAGAAAGTTTACTTCACATGTATGCCACATTTTTTTTTTTTAGTGTGTTATTTTTCCCCAACTTCTTCAACTGTTGCTCTGTGTCTGTTCCTGCCCAGAAAAGTAGAAATAATCATACTTCTTGACTTCGAACACAGTTATCTCTAGCCCCACAAGTAACCCACTTCTTCTTGGAAAAAGAACAGGATTCTTCAGTACAGTCGTAACATTCTCTAGTTGCTCAATGCATCAGAGAAATGAGACTTCTTCTAGCATAATGTCACCTAGTACCATCCAAAACAATCCTTCAGTTCTCACAAGGAGGAAAAGAAAATAGAGGATTAAAACCTAACAATATTCAGACTTAATTGCACAGCAATTGCCACAATGACTGACAGTGAGCAACCATAATCAAGGCTGCATCAGCTGGAACATGCAAAGCTCCCAGCATTTCTCCAGATTCCCTAGCGGGCTAATTTTGGCTCTGTTAACTTCAATCACAGTCTGAGTTTGTTACTACTTGACATTTGCCTAAAATGCCAGCAATGTTTGACATAAAACCTCTATATCACCTCTGAGAAAGTAAACATCTCATTTGACCTGTGTACAACAAAGGATGCAAGAATGGGGTGGGGGGGAACCAAAACGAAAAAAACCACTAAACAAACAAAAAACGACCAATACAAAAGCAGTTATGTTAAAATAAGTTCCTGAGGATTACTTAGGTTATCATCATGTCCTTTAACTTAACATTTCAATAAAAAATTAATTAAAAAAAATCAATAGAAGTCAAGAGACGGATACAAAATATGATTAAAGATATGGAAAGACTCTTAAATGAACAAGTAATTTAGAAGTACGGATGAAGAAGAGATTGTTGCTTCTAAACAGAAGATAAATAACAGGTAGTTGCACTACATCCTTCCTCCTTCCCTTCTCCCCCCAAAGAAATCACCCATGTGCTGGCAAAAGATCTATTCCAGGTTGACTAGAAGTCCTTTAATTAGGGCAGACACTACCCTGACCAGTCCCTGCCCCCCGACCAGAGGCGTGCCAATAGCGGCAATTTTGGGAAATAAATCAGCAGAGGAAGGGCATAGGGAAGCATGTAAATGGGTGCTGCTTCTGC
Organism: Ceryle rudis; assembly: GCA_033439905.1. NCBI lineage: Eukaryota > Metazoa > Chordata > Aves > Coraciiformes > Cerylidae > Ceryle > Ceryle rudis. The sequence goes on along the minus strand of JAAGNO010005457.1, from coordinate 20,037 downwards.
TTCTTTCTGGAAGGAGCAATATTCATGCATACACACACAGAGTACAGGTTCATCGGATGATATCATTTTCATTCTTAAGTGTGTGTCCTGGTTGGAGCGAGAACAAAACTAATTCTGTTCAGTGATTTTACTTTTCAGCTCAGTTACTTCTAACTGCACTGTCTGAACTTAACAGCAGATTGTTGCAGACAGTCTCTGCTTCCAGCAGTGATAACACTCCATGTTTAGAGTTACTACTAAGGATTGGGACTCCAGCTTATACTAACAGAAAAGCTCATGTTTACATTTGCTCCTGTGCAGATCAAGGTCACTGCTCAATCTTGTGCCCCATATTGGGCATGCAGTAAAAAGAGGCAGCACCTGAAGGGAGGAGTGGCCAGGACAGGTGACCCCAAACTGACCAGAAAGGGAATCCATCCCATGTGCAGCATATTGAGTATAGAGCTGAGTGATCAGGAGGGTCAAGCCTCTTCTTCCATGGCCAGCATCTGAGGAGAACTGTCTGTTCTGCCTTCAAACCAATCCATGTGTTCCTGAATCCAATTCCAGAATCCAGTTCCTGAATCTGATTAACTCTTCCAGCAAGTCCAGTCTGAGACTTCTCCAGTGCCTGTCCCACAGCATCAATGGTGACAGTGATGTAATTGCCATTGGGGGGGTTGGGTTCTATACTGGTTTTGTATATATTTGTATATATTTCATTTTATTGTTATTGTTTTCATTAAAGCTGTTTATTTTCAGATCCATAAGTCTCCCTTATTCCCTTTCTCTTCCATCTCAGGAAGGGAGAGGGGTTAAGAGAGTGCCTGGAATTCATCTAGTGGCTGGCTCAGTGCTAACCCCTGACAGCGAAGAAAGAGGATACGAGGCATATTGAAGCATAGAATTCATCAGCATTTTGTGGTGGTATTTTTTTAAATGATGAACATAAAACGAGTAACAGTAGTAAAACCAGTTTTCTTTTCAGGATTGACAAAAGAAAAGGTCATGTAAAAATGTATCCATCTTGGAGCAGACGTTACTGTTTCTGTGGGAGAAATAATGGCAATCCTGTGGTTCTTTTGCCCCTCAAATAAGTGACTGAAGCTTCATAGCAGAAGGACCAAACGTGCCATTCGTTCTCCACAGGTATCATGTTAATCACCTACTGCAAGATAAGAGTGAGCAGTTTGGACAGCTTCCTCCAGGGAGCATGCTACCAAGCAAGGATAGCACTAGAAACTGTGCTAGGGCATTGCTCATGGGTTGCTCCAAGGCACATTTTTGACCCTCCAAATCACAACTATTTCTCTTGATTAGATCAGTTTACAAGAACTGAAACAGAAAAACAATAAAGGCAGAACAAAGGATCAATGAGAGCAATTATTACAGAGCAAAAAAAAAGATGACTCTGATTATCTTGTTGATGAATGACAAGAGCTTGATAGCTGAACTCATCCCACCTTCACTTTGGTGAATTTCTGGCAGTTCAGAGGCTGTTCAGCTCAAACGAATGCGTCGGGAAATGAACTGGAATTATTTGTTTCAAATGAATGCAACTTTTAAGCCAAATGTAACAACTTTGCAGTATATTAGGTAGAAAAAGGTGAAAATCTCTGTACTGCTCCTAACTCTTAAATCACATATATAGAGAGACATTTAAATAATATATGGGGGGTTTTTTTAAGTCACCAAATAATTTCACTGCACTTGAAACACTGGAATATGGGACAGAATTACACAAGCATCAATAAATACAAGATATAACTAACAAGAACAAGTATGTTGTCAAGTCCAGGACCAAGCATATGTTGTCAAAGTCCATACCTGCCAATAAAAGGGACCAGTTGCAAAGCTTGAGAGGAACAAGGCCTTCAAAGGGTAACTCCAAAGTTCCAGCAAGGTACAAGGTAGCGTCCATTCTGAAAGGTATGAATGACCTAACACAATTTCCTTGAGAACAGTAAGACCTGCAAGAGATGCTGAGAGGAAAGTGTAAACCCCAAAAGTGCACCAAATCACTTCAGAGCATGCCATAAAAGGTGGATTTTTCTCTGGATCTTCTGATTACAAGGATTGAAAACTGGCTATTTATGCTTGCTAGCCCAGGAGGCTCTTACAACTCAATCTGTAAACCCAGGATATTTCTGCTAACTTCAGAGACTCAGAACTCAGTTATATCCACCAAGGATGTGACCCACAGAACATCTTTCACTCTGGCTGCTGTTTCACCAAAAGCTCCTACTTCTAACAACTCTAAAGCTTCACCTCTGAAACTTAACTTGCTAAAAGACAGCAGCCTTGGAACTGAATACTGCAGTGGCTGCAAATAAGTTCAGCTGAAATATATAAAAGACTAAGAATCTTTTTTTCTATGCCTCTTGGCACCATGAAAAATTAATTCATAGTTTTCTTCCTGAGAATATGAATAATCAAAGCTAAAGCACATAAGGACAGGATATCTTTGCTAAAACATCCGCTCAATTTAACCTCTGTTCAAGTTCTTAATGTAAATAAGTTTGCATAAAAAAATTATACCACCTCCCAACTGCTAGAGCTTTCATGAAGCCTCCACACATCCCAGTGGAAAAAAAAAGAAATTCAGCATGAAGGAAGCAGCAATAATCCTTACTTTACCTTTCTTCCACATTCAACTTCCAGTAACAGTAGCCTCCTCACTACAAAACCTTTTCTAAACGTCATCGGAAAAATAGCCTTCCTCCTACCCAATCCAGCCTCTGTCACTTCCTCCATCTCATAATGCAGTCATTCTACATGATTCATCACTCTCCTGTCATTATTTCAATCAACATCTATGGGCACTGAGCTGCACTGCTTAATGGAGGCGCTGTTTTCTGCTGCCTACCATTTACTCAGTCATTTTGTCTTTCACAAAACTGGGATTGCTCAAACAAGCAGAACGTGAACCTGTAGGTAGGTTTGGAAAAAAGAGCCCATCTCTTGCCTCTATGCAGACAGGGTCGCTACCGTTTTTACCGCTGCTCCTTTCCCTGCACACATAAAGCAAAATGTGTTGTGAAAGATTTCCCATTGTCAGGTATTGTTGCATTATCTTTGTCCTCTGTTGAAAAAGAAAGTATACTAAGCTTTCCCTATAAGGCTCCTGCTCTGTTTTTTTTCCAGATTATCACATAACACACAACACATATCAATGTGAAAGTGGTTTGTGCCTCAGAAACTAATAGCGCTTTAAAAGTATCCATTAGATTTTATGCTACCCTGGAGAAGAATTTCACATTTCACAGATGGAAGAATCAAGAATGAATGATCGAGTCACTTGTCCAAAGTAATTTAGTGGCAAATTCAAGAACAGAACCCGAGTCCTCTACTATACACATTAGGCCATACACTTCAATATCAACAATTCCCATCAACACAAACTCCTTTTGCAACTTTTCCCATTTACTGAATCTTTTGGATCAAGCCTAATACCGAGATGTCCCATTACAGAAACAAGAGATTATTTCTTCTGTGGTAATGAACTGCAGTCTTGATCTGAAATGACACAGTACTCCACTAACAGTCAGGGGGTTGGATTGTTTGCCATCTGTTCATTCATGTATCATTTCAAAGGGAAAATCATCCACTAAGCTAAATTAACAATTTTGCAATTTGAACTTCGTAGGTCATTTATCTCTGAAGGTTTAAGATTATTTGGCTATAGTAACCACCACATTTTTATTATCAAATGCACAACACGAGGAAAATTTGTTTTCCATATAGGGTTTCAAATCCTGAGAACCACAGAGACTAGATGCTAAATATCTGCAGCTCCCACTGATTTCACAAGAGCAGCAAGTGGTCAACATCTTCTGACTTTTGAGAAAGATAAAAATAACAGCATTAAATCAAGTACCAGTCTGGTAAGCCAATGATCTGCTCATCAATTCCTAATGAGGTCACTGTGATATATTTTTCAGAATTTTACCTGTTCACCTATTTATTCTTTTTATTATCTTATTCTGGGACATTGTCTTTTTACTATAGGCACTACCTCTCTTAAGAGAGGTGCAAAAACAAGCTGTGAAAAAAAATTTATTTGCCCTACTCTTTGTTATTCTGAACTTCTATTCTTGTCCTGTGAGTTAGAGAAATAACTTTTTGGAAGGTAAGAAATAAAAGGATAACTGTATGAAAAAGTTTTCTGAAAAAGGACACTGCTTGTGAATATTCAAATAGTACAAATAATAGAACATATTGATTCGGAGTTTGTGCTTAATGGGAGCTCTGAGACATAATTGCAGTGGTTTGAGAGTAGAAGGATGTGATCATCCATTCTCCCAAAACCTCCCACTATTAGTAGGCGATGATCCTAACGGGAAAAGGCTAAGCAGTATAAAGTATTATGCATTTATTGATACCTTTTGGCTTACCAATCCCCTTTTAAATAAGAGCTGTAGGAGTGGTACTTAATCAGTAACAACTACAATATGAGAAGACAAAGGGAAATACAGAGACAGCCTAGTTCTGTGGCATTCAGTTCTATTTCTGTAGAATCAAGTATTCTTTAGATTAAAGGGTTTGAGAAAAGATAGTAGTGCCACAATTCTAACATTATATTAATTTCCTATATCATATTAAAATACAGGAGTCATAAACCAAGAATTCAATCTTGAACTGATCAATACATCACCAATTACACAGAATCACAGACTGGTAGGGGTTGGAAGATGATTCTCTGGAGATCATCTCGTCCAAACCCCCTGCTCCAGCAGGGTCACCCAGAGCAGGGGGGGCCAGGATCACATTGTCCAGTCAGGTTTGGAATCTCTCCAGAAAACGAGACTCCGCAGCCTCTCTGGGAAGCCTGTTCCAGGGCTCTAGCACCCTCATAGCAAAGTTTTTCCTCCTGTTCAGTCACACTTCCCAGAGGTTGAAATTGAGACACGTCGAGATTTAGTGGTTTAATTCAGAACTCTGTTCACAAAATCAGGGATTATACAGAAATAAACCTGAGAAATCTACTGGCAATCAAAGTAAAATCGAAAGGGCATGCAGGTAGCTTGATTTCACTGAAAGAATGAAGGGACATCTTGCTTAATAGTGTTTCTGGTTTACCTTAGGACTCCCTAAGCCTAGAAGCTCGCTGCCCCAATTCACTTAATTTCCACTTTATTATTATAGTCTGACATCTCTGACCATTAAAAAGCATTTATCACTATAAATTGTGAAGTGATGCAAAATGAAGCAATGATCCATTTCCAACTTGATAACCAGAACGGCTGCAAGAAATAATGATGGTCAGAGCGCTGTCCAAATTCCTACAAGTCTCTAATGATCAAAGGAGTGTGTTATTCCGTTTCACCATGTGACCCAGCCTTCCCTTTGGGTAGTTAGGGATGAGTGCTCAGGATTCTGTTATAAAATGTAAAGCAGCAGAACCATGAAGTTGCTACTTAACCCCACTGTTCATAACACACTTCGGTTACCTCCCCACTTTTCATTGAGAAACAGGACAAAAGCACAAATACAATTTTTGAGTGTTTCATTCCTTACATTTATTTATCAAATTGAAATGTGTTTGGTAGAGATGGAGAAAAGTGGAGGAAGGTCCCTTCTTCAGAGAAACAAACATGTACAGACATACATTCAAATCCAGACACACCTCCCTGTATTGAAAGCATTATGGAGAAACTGCTCATTCCTTCACATAACTATTTTATTACTCTGATACTGTAAAAGTCCCATACTCCTAATGACGACAGGTAGGTTATGAGCTTTCCCTCATCCTCACCTATTTCTGCCTTCTTCTTTTGCTCTTTCACACCATCAACCAGATCCATTTACAAATCAAATAAATAAATGGTTATACCATTACGTAATTATTTTCATTTTAATTGAAGATGTTTTTAAAAATTAAACACCCTGGATATATTAAAGTGGACAATGAGGATGAACTACAGAATAAACATTCATTTTCCATACTTCTTACACATGTACAAGTATAGGTTATTTGCCCTACACTTGTTCTCATTCCAGTTAAGCTTTCACAGAATCACTGCCTCCTAATCATTGTTTTTCTGTCCAAGCTTTCTAAGCAGAACACTTTGCTCAAGTGAGATCCATCTGTCTCAGACCCGACTGAAGAAGGGCTTTTTTGTTTGTATTTCTCTAAAGTGAGCCTTGCGGCTGATGCCTGCCATTTCCTAATGTCCCCCCAAATCCAAAAGATGATTCTTCCTTTCAAAGAAAGTCAGTGTCCACTTGTCTTTTTTATTGCCTCTTCCCTTTTTTTTTTAAACATGAAAAATACTGGATTCTAAATGTATAACGCTACACATCCTACTTCTATCATTTGCATATTTTATCTGTGTTTCATTTAAAGCCATGGAGCATTAGCATCTACATTAATTTGCAATGAATATAGAACTATTGCCAAGTAGGCAGGATTTCTGGCAACTCAACAGCACATTTGCTGCTACACATTTATTTAGTTTTTCCAATAACCAAATAGTTTCCACTTACAGAAATACCTCTTGACTTCAGTATACTAGAGGCTTTCCATCTCCATTTATTTTTTAAGTCAACTCTGCACCCATTACCACCTGCAATGTGTTTCCTTAGAGCACAAATCTCCACTGAAATCCATATGCTGTTGTAAAGAGCAAACAGAAAAACTTCCAAAGCACGTTCGGGATGCTTTGTACTGGCACCTAAAATACCCTTCTCAGGGCACCATCCCCCAGGAAGGCTGCAGCTGGCAGTTGTGCTAGGAAAACAAGACAGGTATTCTCTGTATTTCCTAGAGAGGCACGTACATGCTTTCATGTTTGTTTCTAGTATATGCAGTATGCCAGGGAAGGGTGTTTTTTGGTGATTTTTTTTGGTCGGTTTTGGGGGTTTTTTTGTGTTTTGTTTTTCTTTTTTTTTTTATTGTCAGACACCCCACAACTCATCCTTTCTTCTCACAAAGCTCAAACATTATATTCATTACCACTTGATAGCACATTCAGTCAGGCTAGTGATAGAAACTTCTTCCCACAGTAAGGCTTCTCAGTCAGGTAATCCAAAACAGGACAGCCTGTCATGGCTGGAGACTACCACATGGTCAGGATAGGCTATACTTTTCTTGGTACAAGAAATCACAGAATTCTAACAGTTGGAAAAGACCTAAGATCACCACATCCAACCCTCAATAAAATAAAACACCCACAAAAAACACACCTCACCATCCCACTAGAGCATGCCCTGAAGTGCCTCATCTACATGTTTTATGAATACCTCCAGGGATGGTGACTCCACCATCTCCCTGGGCAGCCCGTTCCAGTGCGTGACTGCTCTTTCAGTAAAGAAATTCTTCCTAGTATCTAATCTAAACCACCCCTGTGCAACTTCAGACCATTTCCTCCAGTCCTGTCATTATTTACTTGAGAGAAGAGGCTATACCCACCTCACTACAACCTCCTTTAAGGTAGTGGTGGAAAGAAAGAATCACAATATGATTTTCTGACATGGGACTGCAACTGGAATAGGCTAAAGGGCAACCTTCTGCGAAAAAAAAAAAAAAGCAAGCAAGCAGTTTTCTCTCTGGATACAGTACTCTCTTATGAGGTCAAAGGCATCATAGAGTAAGTTTTCATGCATCTTATAAAACAAGATATGAGAAAGACATCAAACTAGAAGATGGCATTCACATAAATTCCCATTAAACCTGCTTACTAAGCCTATTCCCTATTCAGATATCAGAATATGGAGACTGTAGCATTCGCGTGATTGATTTTTAAGTTATTTCTAAGTTAAGATGGGTTCTACATCCTCTTCTTCTTCCCCCTCAAAAAACAAACAAACAAAAAAACCAAACACCAAAAAAAACCCCAAAACTCAAACCACATTTCAATAACCAAGGAACCTCACAGACATTTCACCCAAAACAAATTTTCTGTCAAGTCCTGGCTGCTCTTCTGACCAGATTCTGAAGGCAGTGTCAAAGGATCTTCCTGAACCAGCAAATATTTCTCCATTTTCTAGTTACTAATGTATAATAATATACTAATGCACATGCTTCGGGAATATAATTTGCTCAACTGAAAATAATTCCAAAGTAATTTCCAATAAAGTTGGGCTATTGAGGCAACTTGAAAACAAAAAGGTCAACTTTTTTTTTTTTTTTAAAAGCTTCAGTATGTGATATTTATGTCTTCCCCATTTTTGGGGGGGAAGAAATCATCCCAGAAATCCCCTTTATTACCCCAGTAAGCTTTTAATAATAAAAAAAAAAATCTCCAAAACAAATTATATCACAGTAACTTCTGCATGTTAGAGGACATCAGTCCCCATAACAAGGGTCTCTGTAAACATCATATGCCTCCAGTCATTACTTTCAGAGGAAAGACCTCTGTGTGCTATATGTAAGTGGGTAGACATTCAGGCCATTACCAAAACCAAAATCCAGATTTTCTCAGTTTTCAGAATCGAGTAAAAGATTTACTTACTGGCAAAGAAACTCTTTCAACTTTCATGGCAGACACAAACATTATTGGACCGTTGTCACTTTATGTCCTTTTTTTCCCCAGTGATTTAAGTTAGTTTGTAAGCTCCTTAGATCGGGATTTGTAGCTTTAATACCACATGTCACGCAGAATTATAGTTTGACATACAAATGTTAATATAACAGTTGACCCTGGAGGGCATCTACAAATCCTGATCTATCAATGGCTGCCAACATAAGTGAGTACTAACAGCAGACTTGGCATAAGAAATATTTTAGAATTTTTTCAACAAGCTGCAAAACAATGTTTTTTGCATCCCTAGGTTCCCTCATCCTATTTAAACCTAATTTTGGAAAGTGCCTATAGGGATTTCCTCTAGAGTTTCTGACCTTCCTTATACCCAGGGATAAGATTCACCCAATTTTGCCCTGGAATAAGTCTGTATGATTTGTTGTATATTGAGATCTTACACAATTACGCATCTCTACAGCAGTATTTGCAAGCAAAAAGGAGCTTCTTATCATCAGGTATAGGTGATAGTTTTAACAAACGACTAAAATATTTGCCAAGCTAAAGTGTCAACCCTGCTGGATAAAAACCAGAATGAATTAAGAGTAATAAAGCTGCCAAGCAGAGTTTAGATGGTCTTGCTTATCAGCACATCAATGTCTATAAGCTTTCTGCAGGTCTAACCCAATTCTTTTAACTGTCTATTATCCCCTCCATCCCAAAACGATAATGGGAATTCCTTTTCAGGTTGAAAAATTGGCCTGAGGTCTTTCTGTGTGAAGAACAAAATAGTTTTGAAAACAAACAGACAATGCTTCAACTGAAAGAAATTTTTTCAAGTAACAGTCTAGTAGGTATGGTGGATGTACCACCTCTATTTCGGGAGAAGAAAAACTTTGTTATTAATATTTCAGGCAAAAATGAGCAACTATTCTGGATGATGTTTTTGCATAAGTTTTACATTGTAGAAAAAATAAGGACTATAAGCAGTAGAAAATCAAAACTGTTTCACAGGCACAGTTTTTACAGGATAATATATTTCTGTTACTCTTTATATTATACTTATCCTTCTGTACATATAGAAAAGTTTATACTTCTTCCTTTAAATATAATTTCTGTCTACAAAAAATGCTAGAAATGGAGAATAAATTTTTATGAGAAACCACAGCCAAGGCAATCACAGGGCCAACTCCTCCCCTTGAGTTCTGCCTGTGTGCCTTAGTGTTTTCCTCAAAGTTCTACCCTTTGGAGTCAAATTGTGGAGAAATATTTGAACTCAAATGTTCTTCCCCGATGAATATTGAGAAAGTTCTAGTTATCTGTGCAGGAACAGAATCAAACACCTTTAAATGCTCTACAAAAAGCTATCAATCATTATTGTTATTTTTTTCCAGTGGTAAATATGTTCTGAAAGCCTCAATTAAAAAAAGTTCCACTACCTCAACAACCACTTAAAATTCCTTAAAAGCATCTGAAGGCAAAAATCATAAGCTTTTTATCTAAATTGGCAAGGTTTTTTCAGTGCCAAAGATCCTCAGAAGATATGCAGATACGTCAGAAGAAAAGAGATAAAGGTATTTTGCTTCAGGCTGTAGGATAGCTCCCTTTAGCTTTCCCTCTAATATATATTTTTGAAATAGATTTAAAGTCAAGCCTGCCTTCTAGCACGACATATTCCAGATTTATCTTAGTTATTAAAGACAGTGCAATTACTAAAGACTATCTGATGACTTCCAAGAGATGTATGAGGGGCTTTAGACTGGTTCATACCATGCAAATACATTCCCCACTGGTGATTTCATCAGTGAGCCCAAGGACTCCATTTACCACTGACCTGGGGCACCAGAGTTCCCTCCCAGACCAGTATAAAACATCTCAGCGTGGCATAAAGGGCATTTTCCAGCCATGCTTATGAACAATCTTTCCCTGCTCAAAGCATAGAATGAGGTTTCCACCCTCATCCTGCTTAGTCTGCCAGCCATTAAACTCTTTAGTCCAAAATTTTGCATCCTTCTGTATTCTTTTATCTCTTGTGATTCTGAATTCCTGTTCTCCTTTTATTTTCTCCTAATCATTCCATCATCAAGTTGTCACTCACCTTTCCAGTATTCACTGGGATTTTTGTAGGTGCTTTATCCCTAAGAAAGAACAATCATTGTCTTACCTCTCTGAGACTTTTGTCCAAAACAAAGTCTGGGCCTGTCTGTTCAGTGTGTGGAAATACAACTCACACATGAAACAGCACAACGAAAGCAGTGTTTCTCATTAATTTATTTCCCAACCATTATCCTAAGTGTCCTGGTTTGAGTTAGAACAAAACTAATTCTGTTCAGCCATTTTACTTTTCAGCTCCGTCTCTTCTAAGTAACTGCACTGTCTGAAGTTAACAGCATGCTTTTGCAGACAGTGCCTGCTTCTGACAGTGATAACGCTCCATGTTTAGAGTCACTGCCAAGGACTGGGGTGTGCAGAAAGGCTCTTGCTGAGTCCAGTCTGGGACTTCCCCAGCACCTGCCCCACAGCATCAGTGGTAACAGCGATATAATTGCCATCAGGCTACGGGGTTTGATATTGGGTTTGTATCTATTTGTATATATTCCAGTTTATTGCTCTTGTTTTCATGGACGCTGGTTTTGTTTTCTTATCCCATCCATAAGTCTCTCTCCCTTATTCCCTTTCTCTTCCCCCTCAGGAAGGGAGAGCAGTTAACAGAGAGTGTCTGTCATTCATCTAGTAACCAGCACAGCCCTAACCCTCGATAACTATTTCCAGACCTTCATGTTGCCAGACCTATCCCCAAAGCTAGCAGCAGACACTACAAACACGACTGCTACACAGAGCCAAGGCCAGCCCTGTCACGTAACCAGCAGCACATGCAACCACATGCTTATTTCACTTCATCACACGCATCTACATTTCTACTATAAAATCCTGACACTAAGAACAAACCAATTCCACCTCTGATTTCACAGACTCTAGTGTAAGCGTCATGACTCATGACAGACTCCTGAATCTGCTGGCAAAAATGATTCTAATAGCACAGTCCCAGAAAGTCCCAGTCTTTAATCACAAAACTACCTCATCGAGTGAACTAAACATCATCTTGGAACTATTGTGCTGGGAAGAAAGGAATGAAAGTTTCCAAATAATCATGCTTCGATGTCTGCACTTATCCACTGCTTGGATACTGTAAGAGCATCTCGAAGAAATACTGTTTACTCACTTTCATTCCACCACATTGCCTTCCTCCAACAACAACAAACATCGATCCAGCTACACTTACACTACTGCTGTCACAGGGGTGAGGAGCACTGACCGTAACTTCAGTCAGCAAATTCTGCGGTCAGCATCAGAAAAGCAGATGCTGCTTATTCAGTGTTGATGTTGGTATCTAGAAGGGAAAAGGAAGGGGAAAATGGACTGGCTTTTTAGGAGACAGTTCCCTGACACTGACATGTGCACTCAGAGTCAACAGGAACAAAGTCTTGAGCAATAATGGAGCAGAAAAGAGAAACAGCGGAAAGAAAATAAGAAGGAAAAGGATGATTTTTGGAAGTCAGCTAGTTGCAGAAGGGTAATAGATGCCCTGGTTGGAGCGAGAACAGAACTAATTCTGTTCAGTCATTTTACTTTTCAGCTCCGTCTCTTCTAAGTAACTGCACTGTCTGAAGTTAATGGCAGATTTTTGCAGACAGTGCCTGCTTCTGACAGTGATAACGCTCCATGTTTAGAGTCACTGCCAAGGACTGGGGTGTGCAGAAAGGCTCTTGCCGAGTTCAGTCTGGGACTTCCCCAGCACCTGCCCCACAGCATCAGTGCTGACAGTGATGTAATTGCCATCAGGGGGTTGGGTTTGATATTGGGTTTATTGCTCTTGTTTTTATGGAAGCTGGTTTTGGTTTCTTTTCCAATCTATAAGTCTCTCTCCCTTATTCCCTTTCTCTTCCCCCTCAGGAAGGGAGAGCAGTTAACAGAGAGTGTCTGTCATTCCGCTAGTGGCCAGCCCAGCCCCAACCCTCCACAAGAGATTAAACCTTCTGCCATTAATACACAAATGCTGCAGTACAGAAAGGTGAACTCTTTCCATCAAGATGGGGGGTGTAAATGAAATCACTCGGTAAGCCTGTTCAGCACAAGCTGCAGCAATTGTAAACACCAACTGTAAATAAATATGTCTCACTTCCATTTTTTGAATAAGAGATTTCCTATTAGTTTCACAATAATTACATGTCCTGGGTTGGCAGCATTATGAAGTCTGTCAACCCCTGGCAGGCACAGTCTGGGTGGTGCCACGACAATCGGAAATGTCAGACGCCAGCGTGCTACATACTCAGGCAATTTAAACCGCTGTGAGGTATCTCATGTGCAGTGCTGTTACAACTCATTTCCATAAACAGATACAATTCTTCTGTGTTTGGCTGGATGTGTAAAGAAATTCTGACATGAACATTTGAATTTTGTTTTTAATCCTCCCCACAGCAGAAACATGGATTTCGTCCCCGCCCTCCTTGTTTGGGCCTCATTATCACCTTGTACGCCAGGGATTTAGCTGATAAGCAGCACATCTATTCAAAACGAGTCTTGGAAAAAAGATAATCTGGATTCAATTTATTTGAAATTCCATGAAATTAATATTTTGAAATAAAAAGGTAATATTTCAAATACTGATTGTCATCTTTACAAGAGACAGGTTTAGACACCATCATCTGTTGCGTTAGACTTTTTTTTAATCATTTATTTAATTCATGACATAACTTATATTTTAAATTCACCCAAATTAAATGGAATAGTAATTAAATTGAGTAATTAAAAATAATGGAAGGAAAAGGAGAGTTTTGGGATCAGCCAAACCAGTTCCTCTCTCAAACCTGAATCAACACATGTGATGTCAGCTCATTCTTTAAAGTATTTTTTCAGTTATGCCATCAAACTCTGGTTAAAACACACTTACTTCTTTCTTCCTCTTCTACTACATTGTGCCAATCTGCACAATTTTCCAAACTGCAGCTGGGGGGGTGCTACCAAAACAATATTTATTTGAGCAAGCTGTTAGGCAAAGGGAGGAAAGCAGCAAAAATCAAATAAGCAGTCACTCTCCTGACATCCATAGCATCCAAAACGAAATAATGGCACAGACCCAACAGAAGCAGGGTCTTGGTATTCCTGCCCGGGAACTGCTAATACTTAATTTCAGATCAATGTGTTTTTTAAAGGTAGTAATTATTTCTCCCAGATAAAGATGGTAATGCTACACCTAAAAAAAATTTGAAGTCTGACTCTATTGTATCTAAACACAGGAGCAGATGCCCTTGAGTTCAGTCATTACATTTCCTGGTCAGAAAGTGAGTGCTTCCACCGCATTTCTTGTGCGGTTTTCCTGTATAGAAGAGTTTTACCAGGCTTGATATATCTTTGATGCACTGAAATCATTGAGGACACACGGTGGAGTTGATTTGCATATGTACATATTCAGAAATGATTTTCAGAAAGAGCACCAGACTATTATAAGTGAAACCTGAGCATCTGATAGCCTTGCTTATGAGGAATCACACCTTCAGAAGGACTGGTTAAGAGTCATCCCAAATAATTATGACACACATGTTCTACACCCATGAATTAGAACCAAAGTCATCCTCCTTGGTTGTTCTCATTCCTGAGCCATCACACCAAGAGTTAAAGGACTGCCTGAAAGAAGGACTGGAGTGGTTAGTGGTCCTGCCATGCCATAAAGCTTTTATACGGTCAGGGCAGCTGAAGAACATCAAACATCTCACTGTACCTGCAAGCACTGGATGGCTGCAAGAAACCCATGGCTCCTGTTACAGAATAAGCAGTGCTAAAGCAAAGCAAAAGGGATGGTAAAACCAGATTCTGAGCTTTGCACTTAATGTAAAATAGAGCAAAGAGAATGCACATTTTATATGAGAGAACAAAACCAAAAGATGAACAGTTTATGAATGGTCTAACGCTGAGGACCAATCTTCCTAGTTATCAATGGCTGAAATGAGCATAACATAACTAAGCTGTAACTGCAACTGGAGAGTAAAAACTGCTGAAAAATCCAGCATAAACTATCAACAAAGCAACAGGAATCTGCTGAATAAATCAAGTCACCCAGTCCTGACTGCAATTTACACAGGATAGATTAAGATCTGTCATGACAGAGAATGCAAAATGATGCAAAAAAAGCCCCAAAACACCTATCGAGAAAATTTGTGAAGCCCAGAAGCTGAAGTCCACACAGACAGCACATGGAACTACACATGCTGGGACACTGCCAACAAAACCAGTGCTTTTCTGCACTGTACAGGCAACCCACTCAGCTTGTGCTTTATAAGTATTATTCCCACCCCCATCACTTAGACAGCAGAGTCCTAAGCCAGCATGTGTCATCAAACCTCTTTTCATTGATCTTCCAAGAAATATCTACCTCCTCCTCTAAATCTGTTCTCTCAGCTCAGTCCCAGTGTTGCCGACAGTCATACACCAAAACATACCTTCACTCCTTCAGCAGTCTCAATCATTTTATGTTAAATAGGATGCGCTTAATTTTCTGTTGAACTGCATCTTTCCCAGTCACTTCTACTAACACAATTCCCCACAAATGGGGAAATTTTCATATTTACATTTACCTTGGTAGTTGTAGCTGCACCAGAACCAGCAGCCTATGATCCAAATACACAAATGAAAAGTTTATTGTTTACTGTGTTTAAAGTTAAAGCTAGGCAACGAGGATCAATTTTGTAATAGGTCATTATCATGCTGTTTCAGACGCGAGCCCTCAGCTCCACTGTACGCTCAAAAACATTAAGTGAAGTCATGGAAACCAATCAACCTGACAGAGCAGGAAGAAATCCACAATTTGAACAGCTTGGAAACATGGAAACTTCCACTTGAGTAACCAACCATGGTTTTGAGGGAAATAAACCAACCAACTAAACAACAAAAAAGACCCCGTGTTGTACAAATGTCGGTCAGAACAGTGACCTAGAACTTGGTGGGTGGGAGGGTGGAATACAGATCAGAAGAAGCCCCCACACCCCCAGCAAGGGTAGAAAACATCACTGAGTGCTTTCTGGACATGAAAAATCCCTTTTCCATAGCTCTGCTCAGCTATCTGCTGCACTCCAAGAGAGATGTAGAACTCAAAGTGAAACATTTTGGCTTAAAATTTGTTTATATAAAAACACTGGTTTAAAAATTTCTACCAGTCTCTGTTTTTCCAAGATGTACACCCCCCAATAAAAAATCTCAGGGGACACAGCAAAATGGTTTAAAAACCACGATATTCTTTTACCCAACAATCTACTGAACAGGGCACACGGGGTTTTTTTGTGAAGTTTGTGAGCTTCTCCTAAGCATCCCTTGCCCTCAACCCCCAAATAGCTTTAATTCATAAGCACATTTAAGCTACTAAGCTAATAGAAAACAATCCCTTTCCCCTTTATTTCAGTTTCTTTACTGATTTTCCCATACATTTATATTAGTCTAGGTGTGTTAATATAAAATAGAAAGCATACAATAAGTTCATATAAATACAGTTCATGTGAAAACAACCTCAAAATCCATCTGTAATTAGAACTGTTCAGGACAGTCTAATGTCTTCTGCAATACAATTCTAACGAAAAAGTAAGAGGTACTGTATAAGAGACTCTGAAACAGAGAGGGAAACATAAATAAACCATACTCGCCAGAATCAAAAATTAACATTTGTTTTCTGTTTGCATTCAGTTATCATGCCTTACCACACCCAACTTTTAAGTTCGAACACTATTTCCCCACTTCCTCCTACTCTGCTGTTCTTGCCCTAGTCCAGCAGCTCTCATTTTAGTAAAAGCAATGAGACTGCCAGCTTCCAGGCTGAGAACTTTTACTCCTACTCCTTCCCAAAGTCCATATGAAAATCACTGATACACTAACTCTGTTGGAGAGGTTGACTTCTCAACCAAAAGTGAGAAAACTCAGCAAATATTCTATTATGTACTAAGATCTTAAGAAGGAACACGTTACTGCTGTTTTTCTAGACTTGGCGAAACGCTTCAGTAAATCACTGAAATCCCAACACTCTCAGTGAGGGCCATGTGTCAACGGGATGAGTCCCTGGGCCAAAGAAAGCACAATGGGTTTAGCAGGGACAATGCAAGACCCCTGGCTTTGCTGTGTGATACAAGAAAGCACTTCATCTAGGCAGCACGATACGTATGTGACACCAATGATGTTCCATACCTAACGCTGCAAACATTATTATGCTCATTCAACCTATTCCAGATCAACCAAACAGAAAGAGAAGCAACCTCCTAACAAGTGGCTTTACAGGCAGTCATCCTGAGATGTTTGCAGTGTATAGCCTGTGATAAAACTCATTAATTCCATTCAGCGAAGACATGCTCTGTGAAACAAGGACACAACAATGTCAGAAAATCCCCCCCAAAGACTGTTAAAACAGAGCTTCCAACACTCTTTCTTAAGTAAATAGCTAGCAAAAAGGTAAGTCTCCGAAGGCATGAACACTGTGACAAGACTCAGAAAAATGTGACATTTGAGTGTCTTTTCAACATTAATTCAGACTATGCAAACCCCTTGTATTTAAATGGTTTGCTCCAAAGTAAAAGGAGTAGTAATAAAGCACACAAGACCTTCCATTTTCTTTGTCTACTACTAATTAGATTTTAGGAGCAAATAAATTCCAGTGAGCACTTTCAAAATTCAGAGGATTCACACCGATCACAGAGTCCTGAAAGACAAAGATGAAAGAAAAAGGAAATTTCTCCCCTAAAAGATTTATGGGGTTTCTTTTTTTTTTTTTTTTTTTCCCCCAAACTAAAATCTAGTTTAGACCACAGGCCTAAAACCACTTGCGTTGCTCAGTTGAGCATAACAACCTCTCTTGGTGGTTAAAGAGAATTAACATCTTGAGGCACACCAGGACAGTGCCCCTCCCTAAACATATGTACCAGTAAACTAACATTAGATAAAAATAACTTTTCTAACTGAAAACAGCAATAAATTCTGCCTAACTTGGTTTTGCCTGCAGCTGGAGAGCCACCCAAATCAGAACAGTGAAATAATCTGTATTTTTATTATGTATTTGTTAAATAAAGGATCATAGTAGTATTCCAAAGGTGAAGTGTAAATTATTAGGAATGAGCTGAGAGTGGCTGGTTGGAGAAAGGAAAATTGAGTGAAGGTTTCATCGGTTGAAGAGGGGTCCTTGTGAACATCATCCAATCTGTCTGAATAAACGGTAACAAGACACTGGCCCAAACTGGTCCTGAACTGAATATATCAGGATTTTTTTCACTAGAAATGCAAGGTTTGAGATTGTTTTGGGTTTTGTCTATTTTAGAAATATTATGATAGAATCATAGAAGGTTTGGGTTGGAAGGGACCTTTAAGGATCACCTAGTCCAACTCTCCAGAAACCCCATAGTGAGAAAAGTCTGGTACTGCCTCTGTCTAGAGAGGGGACATCATGGTCAATTCAACACTGTTAATGAGAATTATGTAAAACAAACCCAGGAATATATAATTTATTACATTTTTCCATTTCCTGAGTTGTTTGTGTGGGTTTTTTAAATGGTTGAAGCTGGATTTATGTACATCATTTATCTTCCTCTATAAAACTTGCTTCTGGTTTGTTAGAATAAACCACAAGCAGCCAGAATATAAGGGGAACCTCCCAGGACCAACAGCTAAAAAATTAGTTAATAGAAAATGAGTTAAGTGAACCATTGTTTGGTCCGCCTCTTCAGTCATTAAACTAAGAGAGAACATACTGATAAGATGAAAAAAAGCTGCTTATTAACTCATTTACCACTTCATTATCCCAATGCTGTATTTTTGTGATAGGTCTACGTCTTAAACCAAATTTCCCACTTTACATGTTTGTGGGTTTGGTTTTTTTTTTTAAGCAAGTTAAATTCTATGGTGGAATATTCTAGACAGTAGCTTAATTTAAAGATTAAGTTTAAGTTAAGCTCTGCAATCTACAATTAAGGTACCTAAAAACCATTTGAATTTCATAATGATGAGGAAAATTAAGTCTAAAATAATACAAGCTACTAATAAGTTTCAAATGCTAGGCCAAAGCCTTACCTATCTAAAAAGGGATGTTAGGCTATTATTTTTTAAAATCTTGGTCACATCACAACACTATTAATTACCATCCACTCGAGCAGATATTCTTTTATAATTAGAAAATTCTTGCCCAATATTAGTCACCCGTCCAAAGGAATCCTGTGGTATCATCTTAGCAGAGAACACAAAGGATATGGATATACAGGCAACTGTCAATACTTATCTTCAATAAAGATACTAGAAGGAACAAATAAATAACAGGTTAAGATCTTACTGACTGCAATCCCATATGCCCCATGTGCACCCTTGGGGGTGGGGAATAAATGTTTTGTCCTAAGGTGAAATTTCAAAGAGGGAACAGCCTTGATCAACTATTAAGCAGAGGTTGTAAAAATGTGTATTAGAGGGAAAGTATTTTAAAGCACTGGCATCTCCCATTCCTGTCACTGCCAGATGAAACCAAACCACCCCATAATTCTTCCACAAACACCAACAGACTGGACTATCCTGCAACAGCAGAGTATTTCTCATTTATCTACAGTATCTTGTCTCCTTTAGCTCCCAAGGTACTTCTAAACGCTGCCCTGCCTAATCATTTCTAGCGTATTTTATACTTATGGACATGTTTTCCACTATATGCAACACTCCCCATTTATCTTCACAGAACTTTGTATTTTTTCTTTTCAGGTCATTTCTCCCCATAAGTGTGAAGAAAATGTTAGATCCTAGTTCTATCTTCCCACAGCATCCAGTATTCCTCACAAGAGAATGTAAAGTATATCATTTATTACTTTGCAAACATTATTAATCAAAACATCAAATCAAAGAAAAGAGAAGCTTTTCTACTTCTTTAATTACTAGTAATATCTTTTTTTTACCACCTTGCTGACCAGGTACAAAGAACATGTACTAGGGTTTCAATGTGCTAAACACTATGCAACAAACAACACAGCATTTAGTGTAGGTAGGTGCTGGGACAAGTGGATACAGACCAAAAGCCAAAATAAATCCTTCAGAGTGTATTTTTGACTTTTTGTGTCTCAGCACATCACTGGTCTGAAATAACAAAATTCACACGTACAGAATAGAAACCCAAGAGAAGCTATTCTGTGAACTTGCAGTCTACATACCCTCACCTTTTTGTGAAAGGCTCCTCAGGAAATCTAAATGGAGAACTCAGGTGAGAGACTGAGACCAGGCGGTTATATAACCGACAGGCAGCGCACACCAAAATAAAACCATGGTTTGTGTGGTGAAGGGCACAACTCTGCTAATGTAGATACCCCTGAGGTTGTGCAGCACAAACATCACACTGATAGACAGCTATCACATCATGTGCTGTCCTGGAAGTAGGCTACAACCCATTTCACCTCAAGTTAATTCAAACTTACCATAGTAAGATTGTTGTTTATGATACCCAAGATACCAAAAAAAAAAAACAACTTTGTGCAAATGATGATGCAGCAGATCAAGAGAGGGGATCCTGCCCCTCTGCTCTGCTCTGGGGAGACCCCCCCTGCAG
>JAAGNO010005456.1:0-29901 GCA_033439905.1 Ceryle rudis | reverse complement strand
AAGGATTTTTCTTGAAACTTGTAAGATGACAAACACCTATGTTTATTCATAGGTCGTTTCACAATGTGCAAACCCCATATATAATGTTTCCTCTTTGTTAATAAAGAACTATCAATACAAGTATTCAGTAGAGACTTAATTTGGATGCAAGTCTAGTTAGAAATCCTATGTATATGTCAGTGCTAGTGTGTATGTGAAAAAATGTTAAGAAAGCACAAGAAGACTGCAGAGTAGTTTATGGAAAATGTTCTAAGTTGTTACTAGCTGAAATTTTCCTTGTTTGGTAAAGGCTGTAATTTCCAATAGGGGGAAGTCTGAAGGGAATGAAGAACATAACAAGAGTAAAAGGTTTACCTGCTTCTGTTTTGAGATTTCTGATTAGAGACAGACAAAGAACTACAGAACATTGATTCTAGCTTGCTTGCTTTTGCATGTGGCTTTTCTTCTTCCATGATCAAATCTTGCACTGTCCCAGGCACTGTGTTCTTTTCTTTCTTCAGTATGTTTTTTTTAAGCCTACCCTTTCCTTTGGCAGTAGAAAGATCAGTTAAAGCTGATGTCTTTTTCTTTCTTTTTACTTTGCCAATGAAGAAATCATCATTGCTGTCACTGTCAGAATCAGAAGACTGGTTAAAAAACCTCTCTTCAGTACTATCATCAAAGTACTCCTCTTCATTAGGATGCTCTTGGTCACTATCATCATTATTTCCTTCTTTTGTTGCATTTAATTTTTTCATGCTCATATTTTCTTCCTTTTTTTGATATCCAAGTTTCTTTCCTGTTTTATTCTGAATGACTGTCTGAAATGAAGATTCTTCTGGAGCATATGCTTTCTCCATTTCAACAGTTTTCTGCTCAGGTTCACAAGGTTCTTTAGCCACGCTGTCAGTTTCTACTTTCATACTCGTTTTTGTTTTGTGTTCACATCCATGCTGTTTTTGAGCTAGTTTAACAGTTTGGTCATCTGAACTGTTATGTTGCTCTGATTTAGGCTGCTCTTCTGATTTAGCCTGTATAGAAGGAGCGGCTTTGGCTGGGTTCTTTCTTTCATCCTTGAAAGCTTTCACAGCAGCTGTACAAGGGGCAGAAGAAAAATATTTTGTTGCAGCTACACTTGAGTATACATGTTATTTTAATATAATGTAACATTTTGCAAGTTAGATATGTTGTATTGAGTGAGCATATTTTAAATGTCCTTATCATTTACTGAACACGAGACAAGAAATACGTTAGAGCACAGCTCTCTAACAAGTGAGAAGAAATTATTACCAACTGAATACACTGTTAAACTTGGGTTTAACTGTGAACTTATCTTTCACCAAATAATCTGCAGCTCATAATCATGTTCAATTAGGGCATTACCTTGTGTGTAAAAACTGAGAAATAATAGTAGATTGCTCAGATACAATTAAATGGGTATTTGACATTTTCTGTTAAAAACTGAGTAACTTTTTGACATTATTACTAGGACATGACCATTTTAAACATCAATTTTAGTTGGAAAGTTTGAGTTTAAAAAAATATAAAGAACCAGGAAAGATTCCTTAAGGATTTTGGGGACTGGAAGTCACTTGAAAAACCTTTTAGCTGTCTTCAGAAACCCAGCTGTAATTCTCCTTTTACTCTAGTATCTGCATGTTATTGTGCAGATACAGGCTGCCAGTTCAGTCCTATTTAATTTGGAGTTACTCCATTATATCCACCTGATTTTGACAGTTCCCATTATAAGCTCTGCTTGTCCTATACCCTGTATCTTAAATGTCATATAGCATACTGTCATGTGCAAGCCCATTTCAACCAATATAAATGACTATAAGCTTGTGACACTTGGTTCACTGAAGTCAGTTAATGTAATTACAGGAGCTTTTCAGTTTTGTGATTTCTTTTTTATACAAGTTGTTCATGTCAGGTGTATTGAGGAACAAGATAACATATCAGTTAGCTACTAAAACCATAAATCAGTTAATATAATATTTCATACCTTTAAGTTCAACAAATCTGGGTTTCAAGATAGGGTGTGTTGCAAGTCTTGCAATGGCTCGCTCAGTTGCAGTACAATTTGGCTATACGAAATAAATTAAAAAGCATGAAGTTAATAGAATGGTAAATACTTATACAGGTCTGTATCACATGCATACCAGTGTGACTCTGGACATTTAACAGAACAAGAGGAAAAACTTATGACACTATAATATCTGAATATTACTTAACTTCCCTGGTTTATTATCATTCTAAATGAGGAACAATCTCTCTGCCCAAACATTGAAAGAAATATAATAGATGTGTAAATCTGCTATTTCTCGGGTACTGAATAGGAATAACATGAGTTTTATATTAAAAGCATATCAGTCACATCTTTCAGAGCTACCACACTAATCTTACATTCACTATACCTTACAGGTGAAAAGAAAATTCATGAACTCCCTGAATAAAGAATATCATAGTGGTAGAAGGCTTTCTGCATGAGGGAATACAAAGGTTGCAAAAAGTGCCATAAGGAAAGTAGGCAAAATGACATAGCAGGTATTGAAGGAATATACATTAAGTGTGGTTGAGGGGCAAGGTCTAACCTGATCTTAAAGAGAACCAACTTTGAATTTGATGTGGTAGAATAATGGAACTCTGTAGTCTGATTCAAAGAACAAATATGATTCTTGTGCTTTAATTTGAAGAAGTAGGAATTGGTTCAGTTTCTGACTTCCTCTTTAATATATTAGAAGTCACAGGTGTGCCATATTCTAAAAGGGATCTCATTTTCAGGTTCTTGCTATCACTCTGCTTGAAGAACAAAATGAGAGGTGTATCTAAGACTTTAACTTTTCCAAATACAGTTTTGTCTTCTGGTTGTTGTGGTTTTGGTTTTTTTTTAAGGGAGGGAAAGTAGATGTAACAGGCTCATAAAACACAAATGTACCAGGAGCATTTCTTAAAGCCTGCAGTGAAATTCTTCGGGAGACAGATAAAAGACAGACCTTCCTCCCTCCTCCTAGTGGTACTGTAATGTTAAAATAATGTGGAAAACTGATTAATGTTGAAATTGTTGCTACCCATGATCTGAGTTATATGTTAGAGGAAGTACTACAGCAGAAGTCATTAGAACGAACACATGATGAGCCTCATAAAGAACAAGGCAAGTGCCCTGTGACCCAACCTGAGCTGGTTTTGGTGCCCAACAACTCAACATAACATGCTGCCTCTCCTGTCCTGAGTGACCACCGCAACAGATGGAGCCCTAGTCACAGGTATATAAATGGTAGGGAATAATGGGTGGACATTATATTGGCTCTGCCCTGGGATGTAGTAACCTTTCCTCATAGCAGCCAAGATGGTGATGCCTTTTGGACTTGTGATTGAAATATTTTAGAGCTGATAACATACCAGTGTTCTAGTTTTTGCTGAGCAGTGCTTGCACAGCATCAAGGCCTTCTCTGTTTCTCACTCTGACCTCCCAACAAGCAGGCGGGCAGGGGGTGGGCAAGAGGCTGGGAAAGAAACATGTGGGACAGCTGATCCAAACTGATTAAAAGGATATTCCATTCCCTGTTAAGTTTAGCTCAGGAAAGGAAGGAGAAGGGAAGGATGTTTGTGGTTATGGCATTTGTCTTCCCAAGTAACTGTGAAATGAAGCCTTGCTCTCTGGGATGTGGCTGAACAACTGCCTGGTGATGGGAAGCAGTGACTCAATTCCTTATTCTCCTATGCTTGCACTCACTTATTGAACTGTCTTATCTCAAGCTACAGTTTTTTCTCACTTCTGCTCTTCTGATGGTATTTCCATCCAGTGGGTGTGAGTGAGCAGCGGCTGGGTGCCTAGTTGCTGGCTGGGGTCAAACCATGACACAAACACCACCTAATACATCAGCAATGCATGTTTACAGTAACTAATTTCCTTAACATAAGAGTGCTTAGTGCAGAATCTTATTTGTTTGCATGTATATTTTTTTTCCAGCAGAATTACACCACTTAGTATGAACAGTTATGTATTCATTGCATTAAGATAGATGATGGAAACTTCATGCTAACGACTAGTGCAGAAGAGACACTTTCAGTGCATTGGCCTGAAGGAAATGGAGCAGAAGACAACAGCACAGGAATAGCAGAGCTGGTACTTCTAAATGCAGAAATGTTTATTTGGTCTGCACAATGTTCCTCTACCAATGCAAAACAAATACCATCTGTGTTTCTCTTGCTGTAGGTCTCGAGCTTATAAAATAGACTCTGCGTATGTCTGCTCATATTTCATGTTTAAAGTGCAGAGCATATAGGAATTCTAGTACTTTCCTTTTGCCTCAAGTCTCTGCTTACTATAATGTTATTTCTTCAGGTCAAAAAAAAAACCTGGAAAAATGTTTTCTTTGTAGACAGTCTGCAGAACTATGAACGCTGCCAGAGGAGACAGGTAAAAGGATGGGTCCATTTCGAAGGGCCACAGGCTGGTTAACTTTAAGGCTAGCCTAGCTCTGACAACATGAAATCTGAATTTTGAACCCCATGTGACAACGCTGCATGCTGCCACCAGATTCCTGGGACAGCAAACTCACATTTCTGAAGATCAAACAATATTTTTTTTTTTTTAAGATTTTTTTTCTGGAAAAATCTATTTCTGAACTTAATTAATACACATTTTCCCTCAGCTACTTCCTGTGGGTTTTGAAAGAATATACCATGAAGTTCAGAAAGCAGCAGCAGCTTCTGTGCAACATATGGTGTCCTTTAATTCAAGTATTTATAGAACGGGTTTAAAGCATATACATGCCAATCCATATGGAATAACCACATTTTTTCCTTCTAGCAAAGTATTTCACAAACACTACTCACACTAATATACAGTAGCCAGCAAACATACCATGTGACATTAACATTCTTTAAAATTCCACCCTCCCACCCCTCTCTTTTTTTTTCTTTTTTTTTTGGCACATCCAATGCTCAGTTTATTTTTCCTCAAGTATTTTTCAGTATACAAAACCTTGGCAGAAAATAAACTTAACAGTAAAACATCAACTGTATTTACAGCAAGAACACTTTCCCCTCCTCCTCCTCCTGCCCCCAGTATAATTATGCAGATACTGGAATTGTACATGCTTATTCTCACATGTTCCTACTACTTCTTTCATTATTTTCCACTATTCATTTTTTCACGCAAGAATGTCCTAGTACTTTCCATAGGAACACTCTCCTTCATTCAGTGTGCAACTGAGATGCTGCAAAGTGAAAAAAACAACTGAGCAGTGTGCAGTCCCTTATAAGTGAGAAGTTGTAAGCTACAGACAGAACTGTCTAAAAGTCAGTATTCTCGAACTTTTTATATTAGTAGTGTATACAATATTGAAGACATCATTAAACTCCATGGGGACATTTAACTGCATTAACTACACTGAACTGTAGATTTTCAAGTTTCTTAAAATGAAAAGCAACCCAAACTGCATAAACATTCATCTTGAATGGCAGATGTGCATGCAGATGAACAAACATCAAAACAACTTGTCACGTATTGCATAATAAAGCAGCAGCTGTACAACTCACACATGGGCAAACACACACAACATGCTTCATATGTGGGAGACAAACTTTGTACAATGTTGCAAAGATCGACAAGAGAATGGACCTTACAAGCCTGCTAAGATAAAACTTGAGAGTCTGTTACTGAGACATGCTAGAATAGGGGTCAGAAGAAGTATGGAATGGCTCTGAGAGCTCACAGCAATAGGTAAAAGTCAGGTAGCAGTTGTGTGGGTAGTAACTGCTTCATACAACACAGGTGATAAAGTAAGAACAGAAACTAAGCATCTCTGGGCCTTGGGGAAGATGGGATTGCAGGAGTTGAAAGGGCTATATTGTCAGCATGCGTAAGAGAGCAGATCTTTGGGAAGAATTAAAGGGCAGAAACCTAGGATTAACTCAATACCATGAAATGGAGACCTCTGACCATCGCTTCATTCTGATTACTCTTCCTGTTCAAGTCTACTTTTGTTTGTAACCTCTCTGCTATAAATCCAATCAATAAAAGGAAGGAAAGAGGTCATAATTCTGCCCTTCAATTGACTTTTGTACAAAGGTCTCACCAGAAACAAGACTGTTACTAGAAGAGTATACTACTACAAAGACTACTAGAACTTCCACTAGGTCAAAGGACAGTACTGCCAAACAGATAATGCTTGGTGGCCCTACATCTGTCACTGTAGGTCATCTCTCAGTTATTTAAACTAATGACATTCAAATGGAGACAGCAGAAACCCTACTGACAAGTATGCAGTACATGGCAAAGCCGTGACACAAAAAGTAAACTTGAAGCATGTCATATTCAAGCTTCTAAACTAACTGGAAGTGCGGTTTAATGTTGAGTGTAACAACATCCTGATTTTAAGAAAAGAAACTGCAGAGATAATGCTAACCAGGGTAAACACAAAAAAATCATCCCCAATTCTGGGCCAAACCAAGATGTCATTTTGTACCCTTTGTAGCAGTTGAGGAAAAGAGCTGTCTCTCTACCAAAAAAAGATCCCCAGAAAACCTGTTAATCCACACATTTTTCCCAGAGCTCTAACTAGTTACAGCTGTCCATCAAAATAGCAGATGTGGCTGATGTGAAGTCACAGGGTTACTGAAGGTGCCAGATTATGTCTGCCACCCAAGTGTATCCCATGACCTTATAAAACCCATGAGAAAAGTTGCTTTCTGACTGTGAAATACTGCTAGTTCCCCCTCTTCCTTTATGTCTGTAAGACATACAGTATGTGATTTGTGGCCATCAGCCATGGTGAATATTTTCGTATGAGAGGCAACTGGTTACTGGCATCACCCATGGCAGCACTGCTATCTCTCAGCTCCTGGCAGCAGGAGACCGTTGGCTGTGATGCATTGACCCTGGCTGGACACCAAGTGCCCACCAAAGCTGCTCTTTTGCTCCCCCTCCTCAGCACTATCAGACACAGGGGAAGCTTCTAGCAGCTTCTCACAGAAACCACCCCTGTAACCCCTAACTTTGCCATGCAAACCCAATACACTCACCTTGATAACAGGAGGATGGATCAACACAGGAGTGAAGCATACAGGTCTCTCTTGGATTGGCAAGAGTTAAGAATGATTCTCCCAAATACAGAAATAAAAGATCCCATAGTATTCAAATGCCATAGTATTCAAAGGAGAGAAAACATCAGCACTAAATGCTTCAGACTCTGTATTGGAAATGCATAGCCAAAACCTGTCAGATTTATAATCAACTTTTACTCATATTTTACTCAAGCTTTCCCAGTTTTCCATGTAACACCACAATGATAGTACAGGTGTTACGAAGTAGCTATACAAGCTTAACAGCAAGACAAATGGGAAGTTCCTACAGCAATTACTTCCACATGGATCTCAGGAAATCATTTTATTGTACTATATGCAATTTTAAAAATAGATTGATGAAAAATGTCAGCAGGATAATTGACTTTTAATAGAACCTAAGAAAATCTGAATAATTTCTTACAAACCATCATGAAAAACAAGTAACCCTGAAGTTCCCCTTGGCTTCCTGTTTATTATTCTTTTGAACACTTGCCACTGTTTATATTGGTTTACATTGTTTGCTGTTATTATGGTAATTCAACTATGAAAATATTTTGATATTTACTTTAATCTTGCAAGCATTGTGAAAGTTGAAGACCCACAGCAACATGGGGTACTCTGGACAGTCTTTTCACTTATCTACAGAACTGCATAAAATAGAAGGTAAAGATCTGGAGAATCTATCTGATCTTACATTGACAGCAGTAGCACTGCCTGTCAACTCATCACTGACTTCTGCAGACTCTTGAATCCAGCATCAGGAAGAAGCATGAGATTCTTCTAAATATTATCAATGTGCTTACATTGATCTAACTTCATTTGTATGTCTGGACCAAAGCTGTTAATTTCCCCATAATTTGTTCAGTTAGATTTACCTTCAATCCTACATCTGCTTTGGCTTGTCTTTCATTGAACAGAAGCATGAAGTATAAACTTGCTTCTAATCTTGTCTCCTCTTTTAAAATAAGAATTTCAAAATACAACAAATTTTAAAAAAAGATTTATTGTTCTTCGCTGCACGCATGATAAAAATTGCCTACTATCCAAGCTTGTGAACAAGTTTAAAGGTCCTTTAAAAAGTTTAGCACTTTACAAGTGTTAGAAGACCATATTTAACTGGAGTATGTAAGAGTCAGTAGAGTTTCTCTGGATTAACCTGCCACAACTAATTTAGCCAACTAAAAACATATGAGGTAAATGCTTATTTTCTGGATTGGAAAATGGTCAAAGAGAAATTGAATGTTTCATCCTCAACTACCACAATGACCTACAGCAGAACTTGGCATAAACTCTAGACCTGCCCAAGAACAATTTAAGTACTTAGACCTCTACTAATCATTTTCTTATTTTATGCATAAAATATTTCCTATGATTGATTCAATAAAGAAAAGTCACATCAAAAAAAAAACAAAGCAAGCATGGATTCTTAATTATCTCCTCATGGAGAACAAACAGGGTCAACTGTAGGTGTAAGCTGGAATAGTGAGATTGTGGGAAAACCCTAATAGTGCTAACTCTTCTTCCAGGAATACTGAGAATATGTGCCTCTAATTCAGTTTGGCAAGCCACACAAGCAATGCACATGTTTTAAGGAAAAATATTTTTACTTCTTAAGGTTATGAAAGAAGACAAAGTGAGCACCATGTCAACTCCTCCACACAGTTGTGGTGGTCTAACTGACTGTGATTGCCAACACTGAAAGGTCTGCTGGCATTTGAGAAAACCCAGAAGCATACTGAACATTATGTTATGCTATGGACAAACATGTCTGTGATGTGGCCAAATTCCCTGTGGAAAATAGTTGTGAAGAGAGTACTTCCTATGTGGGATTCTAAAAAGATTATTAAAAAATATCTATAAGGTAAAAATATCACATAATTTGAATTGTACTTCCAAGTACAATCAAGCAGTATAAAATATGTACAGTTTTGACTTACAAAGACTTACTTATATAAAATCAAATACATAAAATGTAACAGTATAAAGGAGACATTTTTACTTTTTATATACAGCTTTGTATAAAATATATGCATTTTATATATTTTGACCTTTGAGCAGTTGAGGCACTGTACCACTATAAAATATATGCAACTTGCCAAAATGAATAAAAAAATTTGGCACAGCACGGTAAAATAGACGGTATTAAAGAAAACTCTCAAACCCCTCCCCCTCAGCCCAACCCAAATCAAGTAAAAGACAATCATATTGACAGAAAGTAAACTGAAAAGCAAAATAAGGTGAAATAGAAACCCTGAAGCACAAAATGTACTTCAGTGGGAACAGAAGCAAAATGCATCTTGGATAACAGGCAGTAGCTGTGAATGACACAAAGAGAATGGTCTTCACTGCAAAATTCACATAGACTTCCAGAGAGAACATAATGAAATTTCAAGGAAAAGTCATATAAAAAGTTGTTTGACAGCCACTATATACCAGAGCTGAAACTATAACTGGCTTTTCCAGAAAAGTGAAGTTGACAGAGCATTTGCTTGTTATGGGCCATCTAGAACGACGGTTTGAAGACTCAAAATGGGCCGTTTTTTATTCTCCGAACGGGAAGTTAAGCTGATGAATCTGAGAATGAAATTTGACACAACCACTATTTGGGAAAACAAAATTTAAAAAATCAATTACTTCTTTGTTATAGAAAAGAGAGCAGAAACACAAAGGAGACCAACAACACTCAGGCAGGAAACAAAACTGTTTGAGTTCACTATGACCTGAACACATCTGAGCTCCCATGATCCAGCTGTGCATCATGGGCATGTCCAAAGGCTGAGTGGAACCAGATGGTATCAAATAAATTGGTGAGATACCAGGATGGGCTCCACATTATTAAAAGTATTTAATGGACCACAAAATTCACAATATTCTACCTTGGATGAACCTGAGAAGTTTCAGAATTGACATATCTACCAGTCTCCTTATGATGTCAATTTGGTGACAAAAGTCTACCAAACTTTCAGGGACATCTTACAATATTTCACCGTAAAGCAGATACTCATGCCTCATATTATCACTTATCAGATGCAGCCTGATAGAACACCATATGTATAAGCACATACGAAAGACAGTTTATAACTGAGAAAGTAGACATAGTTCAGATCTTCAAATTTAAAACAGATGCAAAGCTTCAAAACTACCTAACATGGGGAAAACAAAGCTCCAATTTTATCAGGTACGTTCCAGATAATTTACAATGTAAAAGATTTATCCCTGCCAACAAACCTTGTCTTGTTCAGGCTTTCACATGTACAAGCCTATCGCCAGAGAATACACCTATATATAGCTATAAGTATTGTGAGGTCAGTGTCTTCAGATAAAACTCTTGGGAGAGATGTATTTATGTTTCGGAGCACTGCTGAAGGAAATAAATTTGAGAGCCAGGAATTCGGAGGCACAGACGATTTATAAAGACTTCGTGAATACTGCACACACTAACCAGGGGTAGACCATGTTATAATATGCTTTTCAAAACAAGACAGAATTTCTTGGCATACCGCATTGCAATTTTCATGCACAATTGAAACCAGATTTCTTTTAATCTATATGTTTTTTTCAGTCACTTTCTAAAAAAGAAAATGGAAATACAAATTCTGTTCACTAAAAAAACTATTAAAACATCTGAGATAAATGTACCATTTCTTTGGCACTGAAATGTAGATTTTCCATCATGAAAACTATTGAGGGAGTATATGCATTTGAAACTTCCTCTAATGATAAACACATGTCTGATATATATGGAAGCACTTGTATTACTTGAGTAAATCATCAGATAATGGACATAAAATAAATGGAAAGCTTGGATGTTCACATTTATAGCAGGTATTTCACTATATGGCACACAGAATAGTCACCTGTATGCTTAGAGGCTCTCGGGCATCTTCTAGGCCATTGCATTATTATTACTGAACTCTGGCATTCAGAAATTTCCTAATGTGTGATCACTCAACCATTTCAATCATCATGCAGTTATTTGTATTCCAGACCCAAGAAAAATATGACCATCACCCTTTAAATGTAATGCTGTTATGATTTCCCTAAGTGACTAGTTACCTCATGTTTCCCATACTTTCTCTTACCTAGTAACCTTGCCGTAGAGTGGCAATATGAGTAAACCTACAGTCTCATTTTACCAAGCTGTAACTTTTTTTATGTAGCCAGTCTTAGCAGCTACATTGACTTACACCCCAATCGATGAGGTTTTTCTTTAGATTTCCAATAATTCAGTAACATCTAATCTTCTCCTTATAGCATTAAAAAATTCACGCAATAGTGCCTCCAGCACATTTTGTCTAATTTTCTACTGTTAACAGACTGATGGGCTTCATATTGATCTGCAAGAGCTCTTCCACACCTTTTTTTTTTTTTTCCATTTTATTTTTATTTTTATAAATCTCAATTTCTTAATTCTGAGTGGCAGCCATTTAAAAACTGACGTGGATAAGAAAAGGGGGAAGAAATTGGAATGATTTTGTACTTTATTTTTATATGATATATAATAAAAATCTGAGAGTTTCATTTAAGAAAAGCAAAAGACAGCAGCAGCTGTTTTTAATTTTTAGAAATGAGTGTCAGATTTGTTTTTTTCTGGTTTTGTAATGTAATTCTGAGTCACACTACAAAGCATATATACAGAAAGAGTAATGTGCGAGTAGCTGTCAGTCTTTAACGTGATTACAACTGTTTATATAACATCAAAGACATCTTAGCATTTTAAATTCTCTAACCAACCAAATTCATGAAAGATTCCAAGTCATGTATGGTCTACCTTATCATCTCTCACCTCACCCTTTTATTCTTGTGCCAACTCTATCATGCTTATCAAAATAACATCAAAAGGTAATGAAATACGGGTCACCTTTCCCTCAGTGGTACACTGATCTTGGTTTCTCACAGAAAAATGCTCTGTTGTGAGTCAATGCTTTTAACAGAATCTCCATTGAAACTGCTCAATGGGTACCACTACTTAGAGCCTTAGCAGATTGATAGATGGCAAGACAGGGAAAACATTTTGCTTTCTCATTTGGTTGAGCATATCTACCTTCATGTGAATCAACTTCATAAAACTAATACTTTTCCTATGGATACATAAAGGAAGCAATTCAAAGATTCTCTCTTTAATAAACAAATTAATTACAGGTAACTGAAAACTGTCACTCTTAATATCTGTCCTAAATTTGTAGCCTCTCTAATTTCATTTAACATTTTCTGTTCACTGTCATCATTACGATGGGAGGGTGTAGCACATTAGTAGTACCAAACTTTTATGACAGTCGGAAGTTCCGTTCAAATGGCTTCTTACCATTCCTCATTTCCTGTGATATATTTGTGCTGTTAGACTTAAAATACAGTTTCACAACACAGCACTGCTATCATGCACATACATCCTCTCCTATTCCCTGTAAAGGTGGTACCATGAATTATCTTGAAGACCTAGTGGAAAGAGTGCATCTATTTTATCTGTGATAGTGTTACATGTCAAGTATTCTAGTTTATCCCCATTAATTTTTCAGTTCAAGGATTGGTATGGAAGCATTCATAATTGACACCCTTTCTCTGTAGCTTAGTATTGGAGGTGCCAATCAACTGGCACTGTATGCAGTCTGATTCACTTTCATTATTTATTGGATCAAGCTGTTACTTCCTTGGCCTTTAAAAGACATCCTGAAAAGCAGCCACAAGGCCCCTGTTGGCCACATCATTGTAAATCAGATATTCCTCCATGCGTATTGTCTACCCGCTGCTTTTAGTTTAAGTATTCCTTTATGACCTTTAAAATTTTCACTGCCAGCAGTGTGGCACGATTGGGACTATGATACAGCTCATCTTCCCCTAAAGGTAACCCAGACATCTAAGTCTCTCCTTTCTATACCATACTCTCATCCATGTATTTTGATTCTGCACCTCTGCCTTGTTGCTCGAGATTGTATGCAAGCCTGAAACAGTATTTTGGAGAAGAACACCATTGAAATTCTGGACACGAGTAACTTGGCCTTCCTTTATTAATAAAAAACAACAAAACCCAAGACAGAAACGAAACCATTATACCTTGAGAACATTGTTACTTCCCCCCCGCCCCGCATTTTCTTCAAGGAGAGTAAAAACCCATGATTACTTCTAACATTTTTCTCTATTGTTCCCATGACAGCTTGTATCCACTAAGATACAAATCACTTAAATCCTCATTTAAAATAGGAATTAAAGTTGAGAGTTCATTACCTTTCAGGACTGCTATGATACAAATCATTATGGGACTGAAAAAACACAGCCATATGATATGAAGCACCATACATCACAACATTACTACCACAGGCATATATGAGCTTAAAAACACTGGTCTTCCCTCCACACCTTTTAACCCATTTATGCTTTTGTAGATGTATTTATTCTGTCTGAATTACCTAGATGAATCAAGGCAAAAATTGCTTACATAAATGTGGATCAACTTGCCCTGAGCTTTACTGACAACAATATGCCTGCCCACATACCGGTCTGACAAACTAAGTGAAATGAGCGTATTTGAATTAAAACACTATTTTCATATTGAGCCTTGTCTAAGGACAGGAATACACTTTAATAATCTTGAACAATCCAGCAAGCCAGGTAACAAAATTAATGACAGCCTCTTCTCACTGGTGCCCTGTGATAGGACAAGGGGGAATGGATATAAGCTGGAGCACAGGAGGTTCCACCTCAACATGAAGAGGAACTTCTTTACTGTAAGGGTCACAGAGCACTGGAACGGGCTCCCCAGAGAGGTTGTGGAGTCTCCTTCTCTGGAGATTTTCACAACCTGCCTGGATGCGTTCCTTTGTGACCTGTGCTAGATTATATGGTCCTCCTCTGGCAGGGGGGTTGACTCGAAGATCTCCAAGATCCCTTCCAACCCCTGACATCCTGTGATCCTGTGCATACAGCTTCACAGGAATGAAAATGAATGGTAGAAAAATCCCTGTACAAGTAATTTAAAATTTGACAGGAGATAGCATTTTTGTGTCAGAGAGAAACATAGCAATCCCCTGGAAAACTGCCCAAGTTACTAGCAGTTTATTTCAATACCAAACTTTAGAAAGATACTTTCCAAAATGGACAAAACCCGAGCTGTAATTAAGCTGAGATCACTGCAATTGCTACTCCGTTGCTGAAGAAGGTAACTTTGGTGTAGCCTATCTCCTTGCTCTTGTATGGTGACTGTACTGAGGCACATGTGTGGCAGCCTAATTTGAATGCAAAGAGGCTAATGGAGAAGAGATACAATTTGTCTCAGAGAAATTAAGGCAAAGAGTGTTGTGGAGGGTTGGGGAATGGCTAACCAGAAGTGGGAGGGCAACGGACAGATATAGGAGCCTAAACTCCCCACTGGAAGCCTGGGAAGGGATTGTTACTGGCTGGGCTAGCAGACAGATGACAAGCCAGGTGAAGTAGGTGGGAGAAGAGTGCAGAAAGATTTGTCAGTATAAAACCAAGTCTGTGAATTTTTGACATGAAACTTCAGTTGCAGCCATAGCAATGGATTCTCGGCCCTAAAATAAAGAGGAGTACATATAAGAGGCATGCTAAATAGCTCACTGTTCAAGTGATAAAATCTGAAAGATGAGAAACCTTCAGGAAAAGGAAACAAAAAACAATCAGTCACACAGAGAAAGTATTTACACCTGAATGTGATATTCATCACTGAATGTAAAATTCTTCACTTCAGTAGTCTTAAGAAGACCACAGACATTCCTATTTAATGTTAACATCTGATGTTTGACACGGAAAATTCTCAGGAAACAGTGGCTTCATACATTCAGTGTAACTTCCATTCAGAGTCAAAATACTCAGGAGAAAAAGAATTAAGCTCTGCAACACTGATTCCCAGCAGCAAGTCAATTACTTCAGCCTGTCTTGCAGGAAATTGTTCAATTAAATCAATGCAACACATTTCCAAAAACAGAAGTTGCAACTATTGCATAAAGAAAAGTATGTATGGTCTCTGATATGCAAATGAATAGATTTGTTTCCATACTGAAATAAGAAAGGAATATAACATTTTAACATATAGGAAAATAAATGGAGTATTATTGTTTTTCTATTCACAACATAAACGCATCGTTAGAAAATGGAAACTTCTTTGTAGTGTAATACTATACATTCATTCTGCAGCAAAAGTAAGTAAAATCGGTAACACTTCCAGGAACTGATATCTAGAAAGAAGAGGTGGGGAGAGGAATGAGATGGAGATTGCTATCAGAGTCCAAGTAGATGATCATTAAGCTATTATGACATATTCTTATAATTATGCTCTCATTATCTATATATGATTTCTAATTTAAGAAGAGTACAACATCCAGCATTTAGATATGAGTATTAAGTGTTTTTCTATGACAAGGCGACCAACTTAATAGATGAGGCTGTGGATGTTGTTTACTTGCATTTTAGTAAAGGCTTGGACGCTGTTTCCCACAGCATTCCCCTGGAGAAACTGGATGCTTATGGCTTGTATAAGCAAACTATTCACCGGGTGAAAAACTGGCTGGATGGCCAGACCCAAAGAGTGCTGGTGAATGAATTTAAGTCCAATTCAGAGCCAGTCACAACTGGTGTTCCCCAGGGCTCAGTGTTGGGGCCATTTCTCTTTAATATGTTTATCAATGATCTGGATAAGTGCATCAACAGCACCTTCAGAAAGTTTGTTGACAATATGAAGCTGGGCAGGAGTGTTGATCTGCTTAGAGAGGAAGGCTCTTCAGAGGGACCTGGACAAGCTGCATTGATAGGCCAAGGCCAACTGTATGAGGTTCAACAAGGCCACATTACAGGTCATACACCTGTGTCACAACAACTCCATGCAATGCTACACGCCTAGAGAAGAGTGTCAGGAAAGCTGCCTGACAGAAAATGACCCATAAGTGTTGGTCAACAGCTGGCTAAATATGAGTCAGCAATGTGCCCAGGTGGCCAAGAAAGCCAACAGCATCCTGGCTTTTATCAGAAATAGTGTGGCCAGCAGGACTAGGGAAATGTAGTGAGGCCGCACATCAAATACTGTGTTCAGTTTTGGGCACCTCACTGCCTGGTTGTATCTAGGTGGAGGTTGGTCTCTTTTCCCAGGTAACAAATGACAGAAAAAGACAAAATGAAAAGTTGCATCAGGGGTGGTTTAGACTGGACATCAGGAAAAAAAGTCCTTCACTGAAGGGTTGTTAAGCAGTGGAACAGGCTGCCCAGGGAGGTAGTGATCATCCCTGCAGGTATTTAAAACACATGTAGATCAGGTGCTCAGGGACATGGTTTAGTGGTGGGATTGACAGTGTTAGGTTAATGTTTGGACTCCATGATCTTAAAGGTCTTTTCCAACCCAAATTATTCTATGATTCTAAGTTTTTCATAGGTCCTGCAAAAACACCAGCCATACACCTCCATATAGACAAAATCAAACCACAAAACAGCAAAGATTATTAATTAATGCCTCAGAGTTAGTAGCCTTTCATAAACTGCTTTTCACAGCTTGTTTATGTGAAACATATTTTCAGTGTAAATCTACAAAGAACATCATAAAACAACACAAGCACTGTGAGTACCCTATCCTTGCTCTTTTTTTTGTTACTGATGAGAGAGAGGTTGTGGACTGACAAGATTAATCATAGGCTATCACCTGCATGGTTTAAAAGGAAGGTGATACAAATCTGAGAACTACTACTTTGATAATATGATGTAAACAATCTTTTGAAAGAAATCAAGGTAATACATAATCAGTCCTGTAACTTCATCTCTTTTGTTCCTCTCTGTTGTGGGCAAATACACCTTTCTAGCTCTTTCTCATGTACTTCTTGCTCAAGGACTTCCTTAGTCCCTCACCAGTGATCCACGGAATTCATGGAGGAGTCTGAGCGGTGAAAAAGATTTTCTATGTGTGAAACATTGATGCCATAAATCACAGAAGACCTTTTCTTGCCACTGTCAGTATTTTAGCTAGCTCCTCAATCCCAAATTCATTTGAGCCATCTACATTAAAAGCCACAGATACTGAATTCACTCACCCCTGAAATAATCCCCAGAACTGTAGTATAACATCATCTGTTGGTCATCTGTTAAAAATAGCTGGACCTGAAGCTAGACAGCACGAATGTCATCCCTCCAAAATCATGTTAAGTACAGCTGTCTTCATCAGGCAGTTTATATTAATGATCAAAATCATGCTGTGTACCAGACTGCTCTGTCAAATCCTGGCATGTCTCACCATGGCTGTGCATGAGCTGTCTGAGATCCTGTTTCTAAAACCTTCAAATTCCTTTCAAATTCCAAACATGACAAAGCTGGTTCCTGAACATGAAACAATCCAAAATAAGCACGCCAGGCCTTACATTAGTTTAAAAAAAAAAAAAAAAAACCCAAACCAACAAACCCAAACAAACTAAAAAACAAAAGAACAAACCAACAACTTCTAAGGGCTAGTAATGGTTTACATTCCGGTCTAGAAGAAATTTCTCAACACACTTAGAAATTGTGGCAAGCTTTTCAGTAATGCTGAGACTGAGAGGGGTGTGGCACGGTCCCAACAAACTTTGACAATCACAATATACTCTAAATTTGCTGTGCAGAATCCTCTTTGTAGACCAGCATCTGCATGATTCAAACATGACAGGATTGGAGTAACAGGTGAAAATAAAAGACATAGTAGGAAAAGGTGGGTCTCTTCTCAAGGACCCCAGATTAGAACTCACTGCAAGAAACAGGGAAATTATGCTACTAAGGTTATGTGACAATTATATATATATGGAAGCAAAAAAATATGGAGTATGTTATTTATCATCTACAAATATTTGCTGGTATTTCTGCAAGTTAGAAGCATGGCAATAATATATACTGGTGCTCTATTCTTCACTCAAAGAAAAATACACTATTTCTTTCCATTTTCAATTTCTGCCCTCCTAAACATCTGAAAGTCACTGAATTCTGATGCACATAGACTGTATTAATTATAAAAAATGAGAAGTATTTTGACTTAAAGTAAGATGGCACTTGAGATCATTGTTTGTAGCAAAGTTCCATTATGCTGGAGCAGAATTTTGTCATTCTTGGTGTTTAATACACAGGGTTTGTTTTTATCTCATGTCACTAGACATCAAAGACTTACTGTAAGAAAACCTAAATGTGATGCTACATACAATAGGTTAGTGACTATCTGCTAGCCCTAGTGCTAAGGCAACAAAACCAACTGCCATTATGATGAAAGTGTTGAAAGGTGGACCAATGTCATCTTCTCCAGAGGAACTGCACAGATGATACGTATAATTTCTCTAATACTGGAAAAATATAAATACGTATTAACCTATCTATCCTGCCTATCTTAAATTTAAAGTAACTTTGGTAGGTTATGTCAGCAATAAATTGAAGATGACAGTTAAGACCTTTGTCAGTTTCAAAGTCAGTTCCCTGCTTGTAATAATAGCAGTTTAAGGATTAGCTTCCAACTTAAAACTTCTATGTGCTAGAGCATAACAATAATAAACCAAGCCTCCTGGAACAGTTCAGGTACTTATGTTGTATGGAACACTTCAATATGCAATCACAGATGGAAATACTAGTTTAGAAAAAACAATATACAACAGATCTGGCACAAGTGCACAAAAACCTAGTCAAATTCTAGAAAATACAGGTTCCATTTTTCAACAGTTGTAACTAAGCACCAACAATGCAAAGTCTAGTTAAAGTTGCATGGCAACATTCATTAAAATTTTTACGGTAGAATTTATCACCTGTTGATAGCAGTGGTGCTAGCTGACGCAATATTAAAATGGATTAAAAGTATTTCAGGAGAGGTGCGCAAAGAACTGTTCACTCTGTCTTAACAGTGATGTGGTAAACCCTGTAACATTTTATATATTGGAAAAGGAAGAAATCATTATGACTGGTGACTCTTGCCAATTCACTCTTCAACTATCCTAATCTGATTTGCTTACTAGCAGCCATCAGCACAGCAGTATTGACAGCTACATCCTAAGAACTTAAGTTCAAGTGCAACTTGCTAAACACTAGCACAGTCATCTTGTACGTGATTGAAATCTGTGGAAACCCTTTTTAAACGCAAAAGAATGCTTACCTAATTCTGAAGAATATATGGGGAAGCATAGTAATGGAACATAAAATCTCAGTGGGCAGAAGGAATTAAACAAATATCATGACTGCATGTCCACACTGCAGAACTAATATTCAGCATTCCACAGTGAATTAAAAGCAGATTGCCTTTTATCAATGAAAACAAACCTATTCTGAAAATGAAAACAGTCACAGGATGTTTTCATTCAAATATTTCGAAACTCAAGTTAATGAAAAGGTAAACAGTGTGGTCTGTATTTCATGTGTCCTACAGAATATATTTAATAAGTAACTGTGGGAAAAGAAGGAATAGTGCACTGGAAAAATCAACCTTTTTAAAGCACAGAAGGGATGCCTTCTTTAGTTGAGGATACACTATGGCAAACCAATAGCAACCAATAAAGTTGTGAAGGCTTAGCCACTACTTGTCAAGAGTACTGTAATAATTAATTGTAGATGTTCTTCTACACAGATGTTATTCTTAACCTCACTACAACCCCTCTATGTGTTCAAAAAAGCATCAGCACCCATCCGTAAACTTGATTTTAAACAAGAGACCCATTCACTACAAGGTGTGAGATTTAACAGACTTTCATTCCACTGAAAACAGGACCAGCAGCACAAAGCAAAAGAAGTAACAACAGTTCTAAACCCAAAAACAATTCCATGAAGATACTGGTATTATCTGGTTTCAAGGATTACAGCTAAATGAAAGCTTATTTTAAATAAATATGGAAAACATACAGTCAGCCATGACTATAAATACATTAAAAAAATGGGATAAATTATTAATAATATTACTTCTGTATTATTGTCAATAAAACTGTCCTCTTAGGAAATAAAATTTTAACCATAAACTTGCAAACTCCTTTAAAACAAACAGCATCAATCTCCATCCTTTATTGGATGAGGCAGAAAACATAGTGACTGAGAATAAGGAAAAGGCTGAAGTACCAAATGTGCCTTTGCCTCAGTCTTTAATAGTAAGACCAGTTGTTCTCTGAGTGCTGAGCCCCCTGAAAATGGGGAAGACATGGGACAGGATGCAGAATAAGCCCCCATAATCCAAGGGGAAATGGTCAGTGACCTACTACAACACTTAAGACAGACACAAGTCTGTGGGGACAGAGAGGATTCATCCAAGGGCACAGTGGGAGCTGGCAGATGAGCTCACCAACCTACTTTTCTTAATTTACCAACAGTCCTGGCTAACAGGGGAGGTCCCAGTTGGCTGTAAATTAACAAATGTGACACCCATCTACAAGAAGGGCCAGAAGGAGGATCTGGGGAACTACAGGCCTGTCAACTGTGACCGTGGTGCCAGGGAAGGTTATGGAACAGGTAATCTTGAGTGCTATCAAGTGGCATGCACAGGATGATGAGATGATAAGGCCCAGTCAGCATGGATTTATGAAAGGCAGGTCCTGCTTGACTAACTGGATCTCTTTCTATGACAAGGTGCCCCCCTTGGTGGATATGGGAAAAGCTGTGGATGTTGTCTACCTGGGCTTCAGTAAAGGCTTGAGCACTGTTCCCAACAGCATTCTCCTGGAGATACTGACTGCTTATGGCTTGGATGGTTGTACTCTTCACCCAGTAAAAAATTGGCTGGATGGCCAAGCCCAAAGTGTGGTGGTAAATGCAGTTAAAACCACTTGTGAGGCAGTTACAGCTTGTGTTCCTCAGGGCTCAGTACTGGGGACATTTTGGTTCTTTGCCAGTGATCTAGATGAAGAGATCAAGTGCACCCTCAGTAAGTTTGCAGATGACACCAAGCTGGAAGGGAATGATGACATGCTTGAGGATAGGAAGCCTCTTCAGAGGAATCTGGACAGGCTGGATTGATAGGCCAAGGCCAGCTGTGTGAGGTTCAACAAGGGCAAGTGCCGGCTCATACACTTCGGTCACAACAACCCCATGCAATGCTAGAGGCTTGGGGAAGAGTGGCAGGAAAGCTGCCTGACAGAACAGGACTTGCAAGTGTTGGTTGTCAGCCACATGAATATGAGCCAGCAGTGTACCCAGGTGGCCAAGAAGGCCAACGACATCCTGGCTTGTATCAGAAATAGTGTGGCCAGCAGGATTAGGGAAGTAATAGTCCCTCTTTACTCAGCACTGGTGAGGCCTCATCTCAAATACTGTGTTCAGTTTTGGGCCCCTCACTACAAGCAGGACATTGAGGTGCTGGAGCATGTCTAAAGAAGAGCAACAAAGCTGGTGAAGGGTCTAGAGAACAAGTCTTATGAGGAGTAGCTGTGGGACCTGGGTTTGTCTACCCTGGAGAAAAGGTGGCTCAGGAGAGACCTTGTATCTCTGCCAACTACTTGAAAAGAGGTTGCAGCCAGATGGATGTCGGTCTGTTCTCACAAATTGAGGGGATAGGGGAAGAAGAAATGGCCTTACATTGTTCCAGGGGAGGTTTAGATTGGATATTAGAAAAAATTTCTTGACTGAAAGGCTTATGAGGCACTGGGACAGGCTGCGGAGGGAAGTGGTTGAGTCACTTTCCCTGGAGGTATTTTAAAGATCTGTAGATGTGGCACTTTGGGCCATGTTTTAGTGCTAGACTTGGTGGTGTTAGGTTAACAGATAGAAAAGACTCTTCAGATCATTGAGTCTGACCTAAATGATCCTCTCTGATGTGTTATGAGAGCACATTAGAAAAAGTTTGAGGTCATGTACAGATATGCTAATGTAAGAAGGTATGAGTGAGTAGAGACTCGTTGCATGAGAGGCTGGCAAAAACTGTTTTGAATAGCAGCTGGTTCAAAGGAATGAATAAAGGATTTCATCCAGAGGCAAAAAAACAGTGGGGGACTGCTGCAAAGGAAATGAGTAGCATAGGAACAGGAGAGCATAAGTTACACTTAGTTGCATGATAAAACAGGAATTTCAGATGATATAAAGGAAAAGGGCAGTTAAGGTGATTGCTTGCTCATGGAGCAGTTCAGGAATAAAGAGAATGACTATAAGGAAGAGGAGAGATAGCTGGTAATCCTCTAAATATTGCAGCAATCAAAAATGGTGGGTGGGTAATGAGGTATGTTGAACAAGAGGAAATAGGATAAAGAATGTGGAGAGCTCATGTAAACCATGTATTCGGTATGGAAAGGGTGGACACTGAAGAAGAAAGTAGCAAGCTTCAGGAGAAGGGAGTCCCCCAGCAGAAACAGCACTTGGTGTGGGAGAGCTGGACAGTAAACATGTCATACCTAAAATAGATGGGTAATGTGAAAACACTTGTTCTGTTTCAATAGAGAAGATTTTGCAGGAACCTTTGAGTGCTTCTCTGAGTTATTAGTAACTAATAATGGGATAGTTTCATAACCTGTTGTATATCTAGTATACTGGCAACTGCCTGGTGGAGAACTAGTTGCATGAAGGTATAGTTTTTAAACAAAAGAACGGTGTCTGTCAGACATCTGGAAGGGGTATTTTAAGCTCTTTATTCCTTCTACTTTTCATACTTGTCCTTTTCCTCAGTTTGTTTTATGTCATGAAGAAACTTCCCAGAAGAATGCAGATTATTAGATTTTTTTTTTCAAACACTAGCTTCCCATATGTTTGTGTTTATGAAAAATTCTCATCATGAAATTGATGGGTTTTTTAAACTCTTCTCACAGGGAATAAAGAACACTTAACTGGTGTAGCAAGGTAATTCTTCATTCCCACTAGAAAGAATTCTTCCTGTCCTTCCCAAAAGACTGAAAAGTAAGTAATATGGTAGTGCTGATTTTAAAAAATTATTTTTTTCTGCCTAATCTGTAACTGCTGTGTGAGAGAAAGAGTTCCCACCAAAAAAAATAATAATAAAAAAAAAAAAGCACTAAGTCATAAAGACGTGGTAGCAGAAATCACCTTAATGGAAGAGCAATTTTTTTTTGTGGGAAGTGGAATAATGTTACAGTGTCTGGCAGGCCAGTAACATTGAAGCACGTTTGAAGCCAACACTCACCTCACATTCTGGTGATTTTAGTAGTCTTTCACACAGGCTGAATATTCATTTTGAGAAAGTTAGAAAAATCTGTGATGCAAATCTGGATTTCCCTTACACCAGCGTGGTCCCTGAAGCCCTGGCTTTTGGCAGTCACTGGAGTATTTTAGGTTTGAACAGGAGTTTTACTCATTGATGTTTTGTGATATGTATATTCTATGTGTATTCTTGGTGGCCTT
Organism: Ceryle rudis; assembly: GCA_033439905.1. Taxonomy (NCBI): domain Eukaryota; kingdom Metazoa; phylum Chordata; class Aves; order Coraciiformes; family Cerylidae; genus Ceryle; species Ceryle rudis. Next base: position 6,594 of record JAAGNO010005456.1, on the reverse strand, counting down.
ACACTAGGGGCAGCATAGGACACATGAAAAAAACCTTATGATAAGACTTTGAAATCCGTCAGAAGAAGTCTGGAATCTGCTTTTGTTAGCATTTTTTAAATAAGTCAGAATTTTTGTAAGAAGGTATGAAAAGGTACCAAATATTTTGAAAGTGTAAGACTACATATAAATCTTTTATCTACTTTCCCTGTTTTATTGTTCTCTTTTTTAACAGAGGACTTATTCCTTTGAAAAGATAAATGCTAAATCATGATTACATTTGTTGCCACAGCTTTTTTTTTTTTTTTTTTTTTTTTTTCCAGGCATTGAAAAAGATTGCTTATAATTTTTTCCTACCCACCCCTGCTCCCTGAACTTCACTCACCATAACTTTTGTTTCATCATTTTATTGGATTAGGCATCATTCCTTGCTTTCCTGATACTCTCTCATTCCTTGACATACCTCTCTACTTAACTCCTCTGTCATGGCTTTTGTTATGATATTGTGATGCTAAGTTATATAGAATCATAGAATGGTTTGGGTTGAAAGGGATCTTAAAAATCATCTAGTTCCAACCCTCCTGCCATAGGCAGGGACACTTCTCACCTTAGCAGGTTGCTCAAATCCCCATCCAACCTGGACTTGAACACATCCAGGGATGGAGCATCCACAACTTCCTGGGTAATCTGTTCCAGTGTCTCACCACCCTCATAGTGAAAAACTTCCTAATTTCTAATCTAAATCTACCCTCTTACAGTTTGACCTTGTGTATATATATATATATACATATGTATATATAATCTATACTCCTTGTATAGATTTTCTTTTTTTCTGTCTGAACTTTAGAATGTCATATTTGAACATCAGTCAAGAAAGTAGACACTCTTGGGAGTTGCAGGTTAGAGACATGAGAAAATTTTATTGTTAGTTTAAAGTATACTTGCATGATGGAAATTCCTTCAGATTGTGAGGAGAGTGTAATACAGGGGGAGGTGCTTATTCCTCCAAAATGCATCAGTACTGGTGATAACTTAATCATAGAATGAAAATTAGCTTTACCTGTTGCAAGATTTAATTTGACATGTGGTTTGCTTCTATCAACATTAAGTTAAACAATATTGAGTTTCATGTAAGCAGCAGGAGTTGATAGTCAAGACATTCCCTTTTTTTAATGAGAGTTTTCACATAGCTGAAGAACCTTACTACCTTTTAGTTTCCCAGTACTTAATCCTTCTCTTAACATGTATGGACAGGGGTAAACTTAACTGAGTAGAAGTTTGAACAAAAGTATTTTAGATACTAAACCAAGGTTTATTTTTCTTATCATAGTAAGTTCTGTTACATTTATTTTCAGTTTTCAGAAAAATGGGTTATACATATACCTTATAGACAATATAAAAATTCTGGTATTTAGTTCACTCTTTCATCCCTCAGAAATGGAGAAGTTATTTAAATGCTATTTATCCAACTTGATCACTCAGCTGATGCTGAGGGGTTTTTTTGTTAAATTAACTTGAAATCATTTTTCCTTTATGCCTGCATGATAACAACTATGTAGTGATATTGGAGTAGAAATTTTGAAGTGAATGAGTCTTAGTGCAAAATGAGTGGTTGTATTGAATGACAGATTCACAAAAATAATTCATTTTCTGGTGATAAGAAGATATGAGTATTTGGCAAATAGTGTGCTGCTATAATGTTGCACAGGCTTCCCATCCTTTCCCTGACTTCTTAGCATGTGAAACTATTGCAAGCTGAAGGTAACTGAAGTAACTATAAAAATGTCTCTTTCTATGTGAAGTATCTGGCACAGAACAACCTTGCTTTCTTCTATTCAGTTCAGCAAGCTGTCAGTGTTCTAATTTCTCTTGCAGTTTCAATTACCAGATTAAAAGCACCAGTCCAAAGAATGTGGTAAGAATAAAATCAATTGTATGTTCAAGTTGCAGAACTAATGATGCCTGTCATCTTACAGCTTTGAGTCCAGTATACCTTAAAACTTCATACCAGTATTCTCCATTTTTTTCCTCTGTCTCTGCAGTTCTTTTAGTGTGTTATACTTGGAATTAGAAGTTCTCTTTGAACACTAGTGAGTAACTACAGTTATGGACTACGTTTCCCACCTGTTTGATCATATTTCACTCGTGTTCTGTGTCTGGTTCAGAGCCAGACATGCTAGAAACTGAGTATGCTTACACTAATTGGCAGCCAAAATGGAAAATATTAGAATTTTGCCTCCATATTTCTTGAATGCTAGGTATGCTAATTTTAGTCCTTATCTCCTACTTGGCTACCAGTTTCCACAAAATGTGTAGGAGCTTTGGCCTGTGCTGATTTGTCAAACTTAGTTTCTGTTTAGTAAGCCCAAAAGTTCCTGGGGAAGGATCCTGACAGGCAAACAATGTGCTGACAAACTTAATTTCCTGAGAAACCAGATTAACAAATTTAATTCCAGAATACACACAGTTTTAATGCTTCACTCTTAGCCGAGAAAAGTTGTAACATACTGGATTTTAGGACTCTTGAGGGTTTTCTCTGGTGACTATGGAGGACAATACCATCATCTCTTTGGAAGAATCATCATTGGAAAACACTGAGCAGCAAAAAAAATTGGAAAATACAGATTTTTAAGTAAAGAAAGTGGGACTTTTAAAGTCACATGGAGATACTATATTTAAAAAGTAGGATAGGATATGTTTTCCTTCATTTTTTGAGCATGTAAATAAAGGTAATCTATCATTACATCAGTGTTACATAAAAGTAGTTATACAAATTGATACAGTGCTTAAAGAACAAGTTTGAATAAACTTAAAAAGCAAAATTATAGACAGAAAAATCAGCTTGGCTGTCAATCTTCAGAATTTACATCTTGAGTTTTGAATCAGCTCAGGTGCTGATCCTCTGTTTTCTTTTAAAGCCCATGATAAGCTGTGCCACCTTTCTGGGTGCAAATAATTGCTTTCAGTGGAGGTTTTCCAAAGTACATGAATGCATGAGTCATATGAGACCAGTTCTGCCAGTGCAAGAAGAAAGAGCAGCATGCATTCTTGTAGGGCTAATTGGTATACAACTGCCAGTGTCTGTATTTCCCTATTCTCAGTCCACCTCCAGGTGGTACCCTAGTGCAGCAGGCTGTTCTTACAGCTGGAGCTGAGCAGCTTTGTTATGATTTAAAAATTAATCTTGAAAAGATGTAAAGAGCAACTGGTTAGCTAGAATGGTGTGAGGATGTTTGAAATGCAGTTTTAATCAAGTGCGATTTACTAGCCCGTTATTTTGAATCTCATGAGATTCAACAAAGCCAAGTGCAAATCCTGCACATGGATCAAGGCAATTCCTAGGATCAATACAGGCTGGGGTATGAAGGATGGAGAGCAGCCCTGTGGAGAAGGACTTGGGTATACTGGTGGATGAAAAGCTGGAAATGAGTTGGCAATGTATGCTCACAGCCCAGAAGACCAGCGGTATCCTGGTCTACATCAAAGGAAGCATGACCACAGCAGGTTGAGGGAGGTGATTCTGCCCCTTTTATATGCTCTGGTGACACCACACCTGGAGTACTGCATCCAGTTTTGTAGTCCTCACCAGAGGAGAGACATGGACCTGTTTGAACGAGTTCAGAGGAGGGACACAAAAATGATCAGAGGGCTGGAACACCTCTGCTATGAAGAAAGGATGAAAGAGTTGGAGTTCTTCAGTCTGGAGAAGAGAATGCTCCAGGAAGACCTTACTGTGGCTTGTCAAAGGGGCTTACAAGAAAGATGGGGACTGTTTCAACAGGACAAGGGATAATAATGATTTTAAACTAGAAGAGGGTACATTTAGACTAGATAGAAGGATGACACTTTTTACAGAGGGTGGTGGAGCACTGGAACAGGTTGCCCAGAGAGATGGTAGATGCCTCATCCCTGGAAACATTCAAGGTCAGGTTGGATGTGGCTTTGAGCAACCTGATCTAATTTAGAATGGCCCCACTTGTTGCAGCAGGGTTGGACTAGATGACCTTTAAAGGTCCTTTCCAACGCAAACCAGTCTGTGATTCTATGAATATTCAACAGAAAGCGCTATGTGGAAATAAATGTAAATGAGGGAAGGTAGAGAAGAATATAAGGCAAACAGCACAGTGTTTGCACTTTCTCAAGTGGCTGATACCACATGACTGAGACAATCAGACTGAGGTAGAATACGGGAAAATGATTTCATGCACTGGTTTGTCCTTGCAGCTGAGCTGCCGAGTGTTTGTTCTGCTGCTGCTTTTCTTGCAAGATCGAGTGATACCTATTCAAATACTTCAATTTTACATCGTGGTGCAGAGGAGTTGGTGGCTTATTTAGCAAGGAGTCTTGCATCTCAGTTCTACCAGACAAACCCATCCCTTGATTATTTTGGGGCTTTGACAGAAAGACTGAATTTGACTTCCATTTAAAGTGCTTGGTGATCTGGTACCAGGCAGAAGAGGGAGTTCTACCTCCTTACTGGTGGTTAGGCTAATACAGTGGTTCATGAATTATAGTACATGGGTGGTGAGTACTGAACAATGTTACGTCAGGCTCATTTTTAGAAAAAGGAGGTTAATTGTTAAAAAGTATACATTAACCTAAATCATGTTATATTTTTACAATATCCTCAGAACAGGGATGTAATTCTGTAAACCTCTTTTGACTGCCTCTTGTTATAGCAACTGTGCAGTTTCTACAGGAAATTGCCCATCTTACTTGAACTTGAAGTAGGAACATGACAGTGCATCTTTCAAGGAAAAATGAAAAGGAATAACAATCCTAAACCAAAGCAAACACACCACCCCTCTAATACTGGAAACACTTTTGTTTTATTTTTCATTTTATGTGAAAGGTGCTATGCTCTGTTTTGCCACAGTTTTCTTTTCATGATAGCAGTTCAACTCTTCAGGTTTGGATAATGTTTAGGTTTTTTATAATTAATGCAAAAAATTACCCAGATTGTGAGTCAGTGTAGTTAAGGTGTTGTGTTATACTTAAGATTATGCAAGTAATACAGAGATTCATAATGTTGCTATGGGAACAGTGTTCTCTTTTTCATTTTCATTTAAAAAGTTCACCATTTAAACAGAAAAAGGGAAAAAAACTCTCACCACTCTATTTTTCACATATGTTCATACTGATAATTCTTATGTCACTACTGTAGCTCATCCTATTAGTGTCTTCCTGTGAAATCAAAGCACAAGGGAGCATGAAATTCACATGGGGCTTCTAGTTAGAGCTCTAGTTTAATTAAGACATTGTAAACATAGAAATCCATTGATATGAGCTTGAGTGTGTTGACTGCCTTGATCACATCCCCCTGCAACATTCCTTGGAAATACTTTTAGCAGAGTGTTAGCTGGGAGTTTGCAATCTCATGTTCAGCTGATCAATTAAATAGGTTAGAAATCACCTTAGGGTAGTCCTCTGTTTTGTAAGACTCGTGTAGTTTTTATTTCCTTTTGGTGACTTACGCACTGATTTATGCAATATAGCATGCTTGGGCTAGTTTATCACAATTATTTCTTATCTGAACGTTTACAACTACTGCTGTTTATTTAGGGTTTAGAAATGTGTCTAGCCAGCTCATGATCCTGGTTTGGACTTCAGAGATTGAATATTTTCTAAAGTACTACATTGAGCCTGACTCCATATAGTGAGATACTGACCTTGAAGCAGTAAATTAATTAAATACTGATCTTTGGCAATGAGCAAGTAATTCTAGACTAGCTTTACTCCCTCCCAACTATCTGAGATATTTGGAATTGCTTTTCAAAACCTTTAGATCAAAGTGATCTTTGCTAGCAGTCAGAGTACTCATTGTGGTTTCCACTAGGAGAAATTATGCTAGAAATGACAACTCTTCTGCATGCCAGAAGAAAGGCAGTGCTACATTGAAAAAAGTGGCTCATATTTCAGTGCTTGAGCTGGGAAAGTACAAAGAAAGCACTGTAGACAGACTGTGGAGGAAGGGTTTCACAGTACCTCGGAAGGAGTGTGTGCATTACTTTTCTCATGAGAAAGGTGGAGACCTGCCCAAGTGTGCAGTGTTTCCTTTTTTCCTATTCATCTTTAGCAACCTCCCTCAGGAATCTGGCAGGGTGAGTGACCAGCGGCCTTAGAGGCTGCAGGTATTTTGCTTTCTGTGTGCCTCCAGACAGTGCTTCTGCCTCCTTTGGGGAACAGGGTACTATGTTTTAATACAAAAAAAAAAAAAAAGTTGCCTCATGTTTCAACAATTTGTCTACATTTTTTTAGGTGTATTGTGAATTATATAATTCAGTCCACTTGGTTTGAACCTGTTTGCATGTAGCTGAAGGTGGCAAAGGCAAGATTAATGCTGCATTGGTATTGCACAGACACTAGATGAAGAAACAGTGTGTTTCTTAGCACACTCTATGCTGGGATTTAATCCTTATATTAAATGGAGACATCACTTATCATACTTTGATTTGTTGTAGCCCATCTCTCAGTCTCCTGCACACGCTGACTTTGCTTTTTAGCCCTGGAACTAGCTAGTAGTCATGTGACCATAAGGGGAAACAGTTTATCAAACTGATTTGGCTGAAAACTCACCTTGTCTTTGTTTGTTTGTTTGTTTGTTTGTGTGTGTGT
>JAAGNO010005454.1:0-14156 GCA_033439905.1 Ceryle rudis | reverse complement strand
CCCCCCACCCCCCAAAAACCCCCCAACACAACAACCAGCCAACCACAAAAAAAAAAAAAAAAAAAAGCCCAAAACCAAACCACAAAGAAACACCCCTACGTGTAACAGGAAATCGGGGTTTGGACTCACACAGGCGCACCAAGAGCTCCACGTGCTACAGGCGTGTACTTAAACACTCGGAGGAAATTCATATGCCAGGAGGAACCCGTTTACTACTCCCATATTTAACCTGTGTAATCTATTGCTAATGGATTGAGCTTATGCTTGCACTGAGCCTTAGCTTCTCGTTTTCCCCACGTGCAAAATACTGGTATTTACCACGTTAGCAGATGGCTTCAGTAGTTTGGCTCTAGCAGAGACGGGTGGTTGTTTGTCAGAGCGCTGGGTGCAACGGAATGGATCTTATTTCTCAAAATGTACCAGACAACCCTCTGGGCAGGGAAGCCAAGGAAAGGTGCTGTCAGCCACAGAGAGCTTCCACCCTAAACAGTGTGACAACAACGACCACAAAATCCCTATTACTGTTACTCTATTAAGGCTAAACAAGCCACGGAACAGAGTCCAAATGTATGTACAATTGTTCTGCTTCTGACCTCATACAGTTCTTTGCTGTTTGCAGAAATCAGTCAGAGATACAGGCCGTTTTACTACCAAAATCTAGGAAAAAATATCGAAGACGATCTGAAGGAGTTAAAAGTGAGTAATTTTCCAAGCATTTTAAAGTGTCAGTTCCCCTCATCCTCTTCTCCTCAGCCCCAGTTCTGGCCAGATTCTGCCACTTTGAGGCTCATCCTGCTGGACCAACCCAATTTCCCTCTGTGGTAAAACAGCTGGATTTGTGAAGGAGGGGAGAGCAGCGCCTCATTTACCTGGAGGTTTTCAACACCCAGATGCACAAAGCTCCGAGCTACCAACTCCAATCCCACAGGTGACCCTGTTTGGAGCAGGAGGTGGACCTCAGGTCCTCCAGGGACCGTTCTCACCTCGGTGACACCCTGATTCTAGGATAAGACTGAGCAAAACTTCCTCATAAATCCATAAAGCTTCACTCATGAGATAAAGTGTTATTCCTAGAGATTCAAAAGTGGCAGGATCTGATTTAGAGCAAGTGTAAAGAAAACATCTATAAATTCTTGGTGGTTTTCACCCCGTGTTCAGGCAGTGGCCGATGAGTCCCAGCCTGCTTCAGACTAGGAAGTTATACTGCAGTAACAACAACAAGGAAGATTTGAAATCAAACGCTCTTCCTGAGTGCCCAAGTTGGTTTCTCATTTCCTGCGTGAAGAGAGCAAGAAATTCTTGAACAATTGAACTGATTTTGGAACCCTTTTATCACAGCTTTTAACAGTTTGCTCACTTCAGTAGTACTGAGCTACCGGTGAGAACTCCTGGCATGAGGGGGTTAATCTTCGCAGGGAGGTGAGGCTTGGAAGCTGCATAGGCAGGGTTTTTAACTAAGAAGACAACTTCCTTGGTGACAGAAAGAAGTACTTTAAAGAGAACTGTTACTTAATCGTTTTACCAAGTCCACACCAGAAACTTTTGTTTCCACAATTGCAGAGATCGTGAGATGTTTATGAAGGACTGGTGACTGTTCAGAAAACAATACTTTTGCAAAATTAAACCAAAGAAACAAATTTCCTGGATTGGTTTGACCAAACTAATTTGCTCTTCAGCTACCAACCCCCTGCTCAAGTAGTTCACTTGCTCTAAAGACATCTAAAGACCTACGGCTGAGGTGTGCTTTAGAATGTCATCTTTTGCTTCCGGAAGGAAGTAGATTTTTTGGGGAAGAGGTGGTAGGTGTTGATTTGTAATCTCTGAAAGTACTACTTGTGTTTAATAAAAAGAAAAAAATAACCATGCTTTTAGCCATTAAGAGCAAGACGCACTGGGGGAAATTGAGAAGTAGATGTTCCAGGTAAAAACATTTTTTTGTGGAGTCTGAATAATGGGAACATCAAAAGAAAAGAACAGGAATGGATTTTGCCTTCCCTGCAGTGAAGCGAGGATGAGGGTTTACAGAAGGCAAATTGTACTGCATCTTTCTGGAAATTTGCTCTGAACTTCTTGTTCCCAACACGGCCACAGCCAAATGTAAATCTGCTTCCTCACCTCCTCCCTGCTGGTGAACGTACTCACTAAACGCTGCTGCTCGAGCCAGGACGCACGTTTGCTGCCTTCACCTCGGCGGCAGCACCTGCTCGCCGAGGCTGCTTGCAGAAAGCCTCGCTGGCCAGTACGGGACTGACAATCCAAGCCCACTCTGTCTGCGTTAAGCTTGTACACATGCAGGCCAGGGTACTGTTTGGCTAACTCAGAGTATTACGCGCTGCCGTTGCGTCGTGGTCCTTCCGCCCTTCGTTGAAGGGAAGGTTTTGCTCCTCTGTGGCCCTTTGGTGAAGCTTTTGCCTATAGCTTGATCACTTGCTCTTTCTGACGTGCAGGAAACATGGCCTGAGTCAAACGAGCTGCTGGATAGGATGGAATCCCTTCAAATAGATGCTGTAGCAGTGAATACCAGTAATGGTCAAGGAGGTAAGTCACTTCCTAGCACCTCGTTACTGTGTGTATTCTGCCACAGGAGAAGCTGTGTACACGAACAAAGGAACCTTTCTGTGAAGGGGTTATGAAGAGACTTGATGAGTCAGCGCTTCAGAGAGAATTATAATCACTGAAAAGATTCAGTTTGCTCCCAGGCTCCCAAAAGTCATACTTACTGCTTCCAGTCTTCCACAATCTACAATCTGAACCCATTTCATTTGACACTTTCCTGCTTTCCTCTCCCATGTCAAAAAACTTGTTTAATATTAATCAAAGTGACCACTGGAAAAAATCTAATTACTTTTCATACTTGACCTTTCCTTCCATCGTTTTAGTGATACCAGATGCTTGGTCTGTAGGCTTTTATTTCATGACAACTTTCCTTTTTCCCACTCCAGCCTTTCTTACAAGTGCTCTGAATACAACCAGGGTGCATAATTACAACGTATTCCTTCGTTTATGACCTTGCTCTCTGTGGAGTCTATCGGATGAGCACCAATAGATGAATTTTCTCTCCTCTGTCTTGTATTTTTTCCAGATCTTGAATGAGTTGCATATTCATGGTTTTCTAGAGCTGCCTCACTAATACATGACGATATAGTTACAGTTTTGTAGTGGTGTATCTGGAATTCTTTTCCAAAAGTTTCTTACCAAGACACCGAAGTTTCCGAATGGCAAAGGTTACAGGATTGCACCTGCAATGCTGATTTACAAGCAACGATATCAAATTCCGTAGAAATAAAGTTTGCTCGCAGCATTTGAAAGCCATTATTGAATAAATAATGTTGAAGTGCACCGTGCGAGTAACGAATCGCCCCCAAAGCTGGCTTTGCCATGACTGTAGAACTGGCAGCTTTAGTAAAGCAGCCCCGCTGCTCTGTTTTTAAATGAGTATAACTACATTTCCTGAGCAGAAATAATCACCTCTGACTGCAGCCGATTACAGGTGCTCTTGTGTTTTAAGCATGAAAGGCTTTCTTGGGAATCTACACTGCAGAAAGATACTATCTCTACAGCCTGTCAGTCAGCAGCCAGGCTGTTTCCTCTAGTCAGAGGGCATTACTCAGACAGTGGCAGCACGAGACATCCCACAAGATCTGTTCATACCTCTCAGGCCTGCCCTGAGAACGGATGCCATACAGTTTATGTTAATCGCTAATAGCTGTCACTTTTGATGAGGTTATTTCTGTACTAGCGTATTCCTCCCGCTCCTCCTCTAGCAGCAGTAACAAAAGCAGCGCAGCGAGTCAGATGGAAGCTGTGCTGATACACAGCCATCAGAAGGAACTAGCTTTGGTCCTGCCCAATACGGAACGAGTTCATGTAATTTGGAAACAAAACCCAACACCAAGCCAGTTCTCCAGCATTATCTGAGCTAAAGAGAAGCACATACGTACGCTTTATTCCGGTTTTGCCGCGGGCGGTCTCCGGTAGTCCCTGGCTTTAGGCAGTGAACAGTGTTTTCTAAGCAGCTTTTAGAACTTTAAGAAAGCATCCCTAGTCCCGCCCTTAAAAACACAGGGACGGGTAGTAACAAACAGATTTTGACATCCTTGTTTAGTCTTGGAATGCTGCGGCATGATCCAGACCTTAACTCACTCTAGATCAAGACTGAAGCAGAGCGTCCTTTGGGAGTGAGAGTTAGTTTGAAAGATGTAGAGGAGACAGACTGTTTTATCTGGCAGGAGTTACTTGTAAAAATGTGTTCTTTGGGACTATGAAGAATAAACCAGACAACAAGGATTCACCACAGAGTACTCAGCTGGGATATTTTACATGAGCATTTGCAAACACGACTGTAATGATGAATCCTTTGTGCTGGATGAAGTAGCAGCTATTCCAGCGTTCCATCCTGTTACCCTCCAGTTGTGCACTGATTAAACTCCAGTTAATGCCAGTGGAGACACGGTATTAAATCAGACCCTACAGATGCCTCCAGAACTGTTTCAGTGTTTGAGAACTTGATGCCAATGCAAGCAGAGTGTGCAGTGAATTCTGACACCGCTTGACGGAGGTTTTGACCCCAAGAGCTTAAACAAGCCTGTATTTCCTAGATAAAAGTCTGTAATACTTCTTGGAAAGGGCATTCTATTAAAAAAAAACAAAACAAAAAAACCCACCCACACATTCTATAGAATAAAACCCAGCTCATGCTGGAAGGAATGTTACATTTTCACAACTTTTATATATTGCTGCAATTTTAAAGGTAGATTAATAGATTCTACTGCCATCACAACAAGTTCTCTACACTTGCATTTCACAGTTAATTTTCCTCCCTTTCAGATCAGCCTAGTTCTCTACACAGCTCTCAAGGTCCCACGACCAGTCAGGTTAACGAAGCTGCGGTTGCTGCCACCCCCGAGAACCAGCCTGTGGAGAGCTGCGAGACCTCCTTTACATCTGCTGATAATCTGGAAAGAAAACTTCAGCGCGAATTCAACTACCACGTATCGGGGAGCTGGATGGATAAAGCGGCGCGACCTGTAGTGTACACCCCAGAAATGAGAGAGGAAGAGAGGAGACGAAGAGTTTCCCACGATCCGTTTGCAGTGTCACCTCCTACTCCTCAGTGGAGTGAACTGTATCCAAGAGCTGAAAAAACAGGATCCAACACTAATCCCTGGTTTTGGCCACAGGCAGCTGCAGCAACACCAAAACTGGGAAACGTAGATACTTTTTATGGGCCAATCCCTAACAGCGTTCTAACGGGACACACGGAGGGTCTCTATGGATTGAGTTCAACCAGTACCTTCAGCCTAAGCAAACTTCCTGTGCCAGAATCTGGCCCAAACCAGCAGTCGCAAACCAATGCAAACTGGTATCCAAAGAGTGGAGACACAGATACGGGTGAGATTCCTCCACCTCCAGCACCTATGTTTCTTAAGACATGCTTGTTCTCTAAAAATGAAACAGCCAAGAACCGAGAGCTGCTACCAGTTACTCTAGAAAGCAGAGGAGAACTTTGGACTCTCAAAAACGTAACATTCATACCACAGGTTCTGCTTGGGCAGAAACAAGAGTTTGTATGATTTCAGAAAATGGATGGGTGTTTTTAGCTTGATTTGCAGCAAGGTAGAAGACTCCAGAGCTCAGGGAGCCAACAAGGAGCTATAGCTCATAACTGGTTTCTCCAGAGAGCTCTGCCAGGTGCTGATGGGGAGCTTCTGTTGGTACTTGCTAGTGAGCTGTGGAGTAGAAAGGCATGGAGACAAAGGGGAAGAGAACGGAGTGCTGGCAAAAGGTGTAAAGAAATGGTAGCTGGAGGCCTAGAAGATGTAACTTTTAGAAACTAGAGGTAGCATGAGATACGCTAGCCTGCTCCTACCAAAGACTGGGTATTTTTAGCATGGCATTCTTTTCCAGATCCTCTCACAAGAAAATCAGGGCTGCCTCGCTGTTTACAGGCGGAATTGCACAAAGATGTTACTCTGCTGAATTATTTATGCGGAGGCTGTGATGGGTTGTTTCTGAGAGTTTATTTATGGAAATTACTCTGAGAGCTGTCACCTCAGCAGGCAGTAGGGATCAGACCTGTCAACATCACTAATAAGGGAAAATCTTCTCTTTGGAAGAAGGTTTTTCACACCCCCCCGGGAGCCCGTTGCCCTCCGTGGGGTCCGAGGATGGCGAAGGCCGTTAGTCACAGAGAGGTCAGTGCTCTCACTGCAGCAACAGTCAAGGAGATACCATCCAGTTAATTAAAAAGCTTCTCATCAATTTGTATCTAAGAGCACAGACTGCGTACTTGTGCTGCTACAAATACAGCCATCGTTTTAATTGCTTTTTTATTTACATCATGCTTTTGGCATTTTTTTTTTTTTCTTTATTCTCCCTCTTCTTTTAGGTAACAAGGATTCCATTTCTTTCACAAGGGGAACGTTTTCATATTACCCTACTGTACCCAGAGTAAACCCCGGTAAGTGCAGTAGCCCTTTGTCTGTCTGGTAGCCAACAGGCTGTGCGTTGCATCCTTATCAGTAAAGCAAAGATCTTCTTGAAATAATTTATGTTATTGTTTAATTCCTCTAACCATAGCTGAGGTTACCAGTACGTAAAACTAATTCCCGTCTCTAGCAAGACCTGTAAATGCCAATAAATGTGCAGTTGATGGATCAAGGACATCATCATCTTTTATGTAAAAAAGCTTTTAAAAAGCAGAAGGCGTTGTAAGATCTCCTGTACCCCTAAACCAGTCACTCTGTGAGCTGAAAAGTCAAGCTGTTGTGACTGCCCAGCTCCTGAACCACATTTAGGACTCCTGTCCTTTCCGGCTCTGGATTTTTAATTAGCCCTTTCCAGGCACGTCCAGTTTGTAAGTGGTTTACGCTTACAAAGAAAACGTGAAGCAGCGGGTTTCTGTCTTCCTGACAATACGCCCCTTGGAATCGTTAGATGACGACCCAAACGTGACAGGCAGGCAGAGTGTAGAGACTTGGGAAGGAGATTTATAAGCACAGTAACTTTTACTGTGAATACTGACCAAGTTGTACATGTTTTCAAAACTTGTGCGAGATTCATTTTGTTACCAGGTAAGAAAATAGCAAATGCTTGAGATGTACGCGCCCGTCACCACGAGAAAAAAGGAAAGGAGACAGGTATCATAATATTTTGCCACACGATAAAATGTTTCCCTTTCTTGCAACTTCTAGAAACTAATCATGCCTGTGTGTAAATATTTATGACTAGCAACTTCAGGTTAACAAATATTAAAGGCATTTAGTCAGATTTTCATAGGTGACCATAGGTTTCCACACTTCACATTGCAATTAAGTGTGTAGCAAGGATGTTTGTGCGTCTGACCATCGTTTGGGGCAATTAAATACAGAGCTTGGGGCTATCAGCCTAAGTATCTGTTCAGTTGTAGACCCAGGCTGTGGTACTCGCCACTTGAACTAGAGTTAGAACATTTAATGGATGATCATCCCAAGTTCAGAAAACACTGTCGAGAGAACAGAAAACTGACGTCACTTAGCGTGACTAGAATAGTCACTTATTTTCACATTTTGTGTGGAAAACGGACAACTATAAGCAAAAGACCCCAAGTGAGGTGTTTTACCGATGACATCCAAGTAAGCCGCAGATGCAAGCTCTTGGAGGTGCACACAACTTAGCCATGCAATTGGTGCATGACTTTGATCGCTGAGGATCCAGGCCTTAAAATAAAGGAGAAGGGGTATCTCAGAAAGTATTCTATTTGCTATCTCAGATAACTACTCAAACTATCCGTTTGGTATCTCAGAAACTATTCTAATCTTGCCTTAGATCCAAAAGTCCAGAAAGGAGGGGCGGAAAGGAGAAATGTTGTTGGAAAATACTAAGCAGTGCACTGTGAAAATAGATCCAACAGGAGAACATACTCCTAGATAGCAGGGCTGAAGTCCATTGTGAAGCAGAGAGCTGCCATCAAGACAGCACAGTACATACAGAAACCTTATGAGCAACTGGAAATGGTTTTCTGTAGTCTCACAGAACTTCCAAGTCACAACCGTAAACCTGAACTTGACACGTCTGCAAAGTAAAGCTGAGAGGCAGAAGTAAGGCTTTTAAATTGTAACAAAAAGCGCTACTGAGTAAAGACTGACCTCCTGAAGCTCGCCGACAGCGAGCAAGGCTGCTAGCACACGTTCCTAAAGCACAGGGAACGCTATTTACAGTCTCGTAACTACCAGCCTGTCAGGCTCGGCTGTGGCACTCTGTCATAGACTAGAACGGGATGGGCTTGCACTGAAGTACAGTTCTGTCACGCCGCGCAACGAAAACGCCTCACAGCTGCCAGTAAATGGCCATTTCTACATGAAATGCAATAAAACCGTCCAGTCGCTCCCTTGATTGGCAGAACCTTCCTCCTCTCTACGCTAGTTCGTGACATTTTGAATCGTATAGAGTCATTGATAAAATTGTATTAAAATTCCTTTACGCAGAAGATTCAATTAAATACAACATAAGCAACAGTTCTGGAATTCAGATTGGATCCTACAACCACATGAAGATTGAGGAGCAGAATCAACACATCAGCCCTTCTCCAGCTGCTACAGAAGCCACTTACACGCATTACGAAGCAATGGGTATATTTGGTAAGAGAAATACCTTCCTGCTTTTGCTATAGTCTCCCCATATGTTTATCTGAGAAGCATTTGGTTTGGAACTTATGAAAGCAGCAAGGTCAGCATTGGTGGTTCTTAGAGCTTAGATCATAGAATATCCAGAGCTGGAAGGGATCCATGCAGATCCCCGAGTCCAGCACCTGACACCACCCAAGGAAACCTAAAAGTTAAACTATATATCTGAGAACATTGTCCAGATGCTTCTTGAACACCGACAGGCCTGGGGCCATGACCACTTCACTCAGATAGAAGATTTTTATTTTTTGTCAGTCAGTACTGGATTAAACTATCCCTGTGTATTCCCAAGTAGACAATAAATACTGTCCTAGAATACCAAGCATATAAAGACGTGACTCTTAAGGACTCCAGGAAGGAGCTTTTCAATTTTGCAGCTGTTGAAGCGACAGACTAGGGCAGCCTCGGATCAAAAGGCAAGTCCAGCAGCTGCCCTGTGAATACACATGCTCTGACTGGGAGGTTCTTTCCTGGCATCACCGGGCAATACTCCCCTCACAAGCCCCACTTCTGAGCCTGGCACTGAAATCCTGTCTCCAGACGTTATCGATAAATGGCCGAGGGGAGGGAGGTGAGATAGCAAAGGGAGCAGAAGGAAGGTTAAACAATGCCTTTCCCTTACCCTCCTTCTCCTTTTGCAGACGATACTACTGTCCTGACCGAGAAACACCTGAACCTAGTGAGAGAAAAGCTGGCGAAGCAGTGGAAGCACTGCGCTCGCAAACTGGGCTTCTGCGACCCCGAGATCGACGAAATCGATCACGACTACGAGCGAGATGGACTGAAAGAAAAAGTGTACCAAATGCTGCTGAAGTGGGAGATGCGGGAGGGCTCCAAAGGCGCCACAGTCGGGAAGCTCGCCAAAGCCCTCTTCGGCTGCCAGAGACTGGATCTCCTCACCAGTTTGATGCAGATCAAGGAGGAATAAGTTGACTGGGGTAAAATAAGGCTATTTTTTCCAGAAGACTTTCCATAACAAGCAATAATTCTGAACAGACTTTCTGGAGCTCTCCTTTTTGCGCAGACATTTTAGAACGCATTGTCTTTTCTGCCAACTTTCAGGGAATACCTCCAGTAAATCAAAAAGCTTGTCTCAAGATCATCGGTCTTCCAGAGGATAGAAGAAAATAAACATCTTCCTGACAAATAAAATGATTTTCCGAAGATAACAACAAGAAAATGCAATACCAGTATTGATTCAAGGAGAACGTGGTACACAAAATTCCCAGATCCTATCTCGAAATGCCTTGGTACCCTTGTTCAGCTCTGCTCAAAAGCGTGGCACTGCAGCACAGCGAATACACCACTAATCACAGGGAAGGGCCGACGCACTCCTTGAAAAACTTGGGAAGAACACAAATAAACAAAAATGTAACTCTTCATTCTTGCCACAAGTGCCAATACTTACAAGGGTGCTAACCCAGATTTCTCCCAGTCGACATGATACTGTTATTTAAATCTTTTTATAATGTTTATTACAGACCAATGTCTCAAACTGTGCAGAAGAGCGGCGTGAATAAAAGCAAAACTGATTCTTGGCTTACAAAATACGTAGCTGATAAAATACTCTTCTTTCAAAGGTTGATATTGCATTAGATTTTCACATTGTTTGGTAGAAAAGATTTCACATCATAAGCTCTTCATCTGCTTTACCAAATAGTGTAAAAAGAAATGGAACCCTTACGCAATGCCAAGTAAAAACCTGGGAATAGGAGAGCTTTGGGAAGGGGAAGTGGCTCAGTCCCCCCTGGGTCATCCACCCAGACACTAGAGAGCTTATGTACGTACCGTTAACGTACGGCAGACCCCGACCTCCCTGCCCCGAGGCTAGCCTGGGCTGTACCCCTGTCTACCCCAGCACTAGGCACACTTTTAATTCCTCAGAATTTATTGCTTTGCTGTTCTGACTTAGCAACATGCTACATTTTCTATAAACTCCGGGGTATAACAGACAGGTAAAAGACATCATTCTCTACTATAATGAGCATACGCTGTCCAGAAGTAATAACTTGAAGCAGAGAGAGAAGTACGCGGAGTGGGGAGAGTCTTCTCCTCAGCATCAGTCCACAGACTTATAACCACCAAGTAACTAGATTATGTCATGGAACAGATTCCTGAAGAGACCTGCAAAGTCCATTTCTGTTCCAATAAGGCTGTTTTCACTGTTTTCCTACAGCAATTGCCTGCCCTGTGTTTGCTTTTAAGTCTCAGATACCTGTAGACTTTACACGACACACCGGTTTTCCCCTCACGAGTCTTACTTGGTACCCCGAATGAATCTCAATCGATTATTTAACAAGCATACACAAGCGCTTCGTTTTCTCTTTATTAAAGCAAGCCTGGACCTTGTGTTCTGACACAACAACAACAAAGATGTAGAGCAGCACCACCACGAAGCATCTCTGAACAAGACTTGGGCACAAGGCAGTCCTAGGTCTTTGAAGTGGGATGCAGGAGATGAAGGTCATTTTAGGTTTGATGCTGCCAAGTCCAGTTCTAGACTAGTGCTTGTAGTTCAGGTGACATTGTGGATAGTCCAGAAAACAACCACAATGCCCAAAGCTAGAAACAAGCTCTTACGGTCCAACGCTACAGAACTCAACCACAGAGAAAAGGATTCAGCTTCCTGGGCAGAAAACAGAAAGTACTACAAGTCCTTTAGCATGTTGCTGAAAACCACATAATAGGACCCAAGGCCTGGAAGCTGGAGCCAAAATTAGAATACATATTTAATAACAAGGATGATTAACTGCTGGAATAAACTACCTAGGGAGCCTGTAGATCCTCCTGATAGCTTTTAATTAAGGCTAGTCTTGTTTCTTAATGACGAATGTAGTCAAAACCAAAGCTATAGATCTCAATACAGGGCCACATCAGAGCTAACAAGCACCGGGGAGGGATTTCTCCCCTGTTTCCCAGTGCCCACCAGGCATTTCTTCCACCTCTTCCTCATCCCAGCCTCTCTGCAGAGTGCAGAAAGTGCTGCCAGGTTTCCCTCCCAGCCTAGGAAGGAGCACCAGGAGTCAGCCCAGTGGTGCTCCTTTGTTCCTCAGCCAAGGAAAGCAAAGCTCTCGCTTTCAGTCCTTCACACAGCCCCTGGGAGAAGGGAGGGAGGAAGCTGGGATCAGAACAGGGTCTAGGTGCAGGGTCTAGAAGCTGTCTCTGTGCTGATGGAAGCATTGCCTAGGAGGGGAACAAAGACCAGACCGCTGGCTTATGCTGGGTTCCCTTCTCCCCTCCCACTCCTCCTCTACAGCTCTAAGTAGGTCACTTCCTTTCTCTTAGCACAGTTTCCTCATCGCTTGGGTACACACGGTAACCTCTGCCAGTACTAAGATGTGATCAGATAATAAGCATTAAAGCTTACAGAGCTCAGAGAGATGCCTGATGAGAGCTGTTCTGGGGGAAAATCCACACTAATCACCTTAACAGACCAGTAACGCCGCTCAGATTTCGAACAATGGGTTGCAATCCCTCTGCGCCCCATGCGCATCTCAAGTTGCGAGAGCCGAGCGCAGCACCAGAAGGGACACCTGGGTCTCCAAGTTCACACAACCCCTTCCTCTGCCAGGCTTACCTTCTCCAAGGGACATGCTGTTTCTGCTTTCGTAACAGAGTATTTGGAGCAGTTTCAGGTCTCTGAATCTAGAATACCCCGAATCTGAACAAAAATTATGCCAAGACTGCTCAGAGTTGCAAGATAGAGATCATATTCAGCTTTGAAATGATGAGACCACCTCACATCGATGCGTCTGCGCTCAGGCACTTTGGATTATGATGCAGTTACTCATGAACACACAGACACTATTAAGCTGACAGTCACCCATCCTTTGCTAGCATTAGAAGAACACTGGCAAGTGTAACAAAAACAATTCTTAGATGCGCGTCTGTGCCTTCATTTCTTCATCGGTCTCAAAGGCTCTTTGAGCTGAGGTATCTGGGATCTTTTTCTGTGAGCTGTTCCACTTACAACAAAGCATCCTTTTCTTTGTGATCCAAGTCTGGTGGTTCTCAGCTTGGGTAGTACTCTAGCTAAACAGGCCTCCTGCTACACAAACACATCCTGCCACCCAACACTTCACACCTTAAAAAATTCCACATCCTTCTCAGTCTCTCATCTGGGAGGTCAATACCACATCACAAGAACGTCAGCGTTTTCACAGCTTTGTTCTGAATCTGGCGATTCACCACTACCCAAACCTCCCTTCTTCGTAGAGCTGGAGCAACAAGGTTTTGTCCTCAGGTGAAAACATTGATTTCTCCAACAATCAACATCCAAGAGGCACAAGAGCATGAGTAGCAGCACAGACATGAGAACAGCAGGATATTTCACTTCATACAAGTGGCTACAGTAAAAGAGGCAAAAATCATAGAATGATCTAGGTTGGAAAAGAGCTTTAAGATCACTGAGTCCAACCATTAACCCTACTCTACCAAGTCCACCACTAAGCCACATCCCAAAGCACTACATCTAGTTGGCTTTTAAACACATCCAGAAATGGTGACTCAACCACCTCCCCGGGCAGCCTGTTCAGAGCCTGACAACCCTTTCAGTGAAAGGGTTTTTCCTAATATCCAGTTTAAACCTCCCCTGGTGCAGCTCAAAGCCATTCCCTCTTGTCCTATCACTAGCTACTTGGGAGACAAGACCAGCGCCAGCCGCTCTACACCGTCCAACGTTGAGCCATCAGCGTGCACACAGGCTCGAGAAGCAAGTCTGCAGCAAATTCTACAACAGTACCTGGATCCCGAGGGATGCCGATGGGACACAGATATGGCCGTAATGCTGCTGGAGCTGAGGCATGATCCACAGCCCTGGGCTGAGCTGCAGGGAGGTTCCCAGGAGCAGAGGGTGTGGAGCAGAGCCCAGCTGAGGCTGGTCAGGGGTCTCAAAGCCTGTTAGTACCCTGATAAATGAGCTCCTCCTTGGCAGCTCTGGAGTTAAAGCCCCGTTAATGGTGATGGTTCCATAGGGGATTGCTGCACCTGACACCAGAATCCTGGGGGTGGGTGAAATTAATGCCCCTGGAGACCTGGAATTAGCCCTTCCACCTGATGTTCCAGCATGTCCCAGGGGACCTGCTGCGTCAATCACCATCTCAGTCTCATCTAGACTTTCTACAGGGTGAAAAGGTTCTGCAAAGTGAAGGTTTCTTTCCCGAAGAAGCACAAAAATTGTAGCTGGGTATTTTCTATCCAACCAGGAGCCCGAAGACAACTCAGTCCTTACAACCGATCAGGTGTATTAGAAGATTTTGCTGTTCCCAAGCTCCGCCCCCCTGTGGGCTGGGAAACAGCGATGGGACAAGTGGCGAGTGCTCGGTGCCCCCCTCAGCGAGGTGACCGCAGTGTCCCTACGGGGCAGCCCCGGCTAGGCCGCGGCCACCCCGGGAGAGGCGGGGCGAGGAGAATGCTCTTGTTCCTGGAAACTTTGAGGCAGTGGAATCCCCAATAGATAGTGGAGGGAGGGAGACGGCGGAAGATGATCTCCCT